>VWYI01002065.1:0-33823 GCA_013399455.1 Anthoscopus minutus | reverse complement strand
AAGCTCAATACATCAACACACTTTGCAAGGGCAGTGCAAGGAGTATTTGCAGGATTTAATGGCCAAAGTGGTTTTCCTGGTCATGTTGTATCATCAAGTTTTGGTGCATTTTCAAACAGAATGGGGTCTTAGCCATGGGCCTTTTTCAGATGCTGAAGCACGAAAAGGACCAGATTAGCAGCAAGATCAGACTAAGTCAACTAGAAATACACACCCTGTCTGTCATACAGCCTGTATGTAAATGGGTAAAAGTGAATGGCATGATTTATACAAATTTACCTACCTATGCGACAAACTATGTTCAAGGAAGCGGGACTAAGTCATCCTCTAAATACCCCACAATAATCTGTATTTTTATCTTCTTTTCCCAAACCAGACATGAATTTGAAAATATTTCATAACATGCTCCCTTTCAAATGGATAAGTGTATTATAACTGTACAGTGTCTCTTTTTGTCAAATTTCTTCTGTACCTGAAAAGTTCCTGCAGCAAAATTCTGGATTACAGCATTACAGTGAAACCAGGAGAGTTTCTGAATGTACCTTGCACAAGTCTCAATGCAGTGTTGTCAGTCTAGCAGCTATCCCAAAGCTACTCAACATTCTTCATTTAAGCAACATGCAAAGATTTGGAAATTTCCCAAACTAAGGAACAAGCAAAGTTGCCAATAGACATGAACCTCTTGCTCCTATATAATCAGATTATTATATGATCACCCCAAACTATCATATCAGGGAATTATATGAGAACAAATAATAGAAAAAATCTCTTTTTCCTGAAGTGTTCAGTATTTATTGGACCTTAATGTATGCTTCCCTTCCCCTCATGGCAAAAGAGAAAAAAAACCAAACTACCTGATTGCTTATTGCATTTGCCCTGTTCTGTTCATTTCCTTGTTAATGTAGGAAGTGAGGCAAAGTTTTGCTCTCAAATCTGAAAGAGTGAGAATTCCATTATCTAGATCTAACTCTCAAATTTCACATCTTGTGTCCCACAGCCTTCTTTTTAGAAACAAACCAGACTACTGTTTTTCAGTACAGCACAGGCAGATTTGGCCTCCTAAGGCGCAAAACCTCCTCTGTATTCAGTAGGAAGTCATTACATAAGGATGTTCCTGGTAATTCATAGATTGTGAGCTTGCTGAGCTATGATATTTAAAACTTTTTTAGATGAGGCAGTAGAATTTTGTAATTCTGATAAATCAATAGAGTCTGAATGAGCTTGACTCACAGTACTGAACCAGTGGGTTCAGTGTTCATGTGAAAGGTCCTGTGATCTCTGGAAGAAAACTTATCAGCAGTTCCTTCAGGCTATTCAGTCTCAAAATTTCCAGTGCTTTAAAATCTGCCCAAAGGTCTGATGTGTCTAGTTTTTGAGATTCCTGAGCACTAGAGACAAGCCAAGTAGACACAATCCTTCCAGCTCCTATGTTTAGACTATGTATGTTCTTTTCAATCCCCATGAACGCCAATGGATTAATTTCTGACCACAGGAAAACATCCGCAGCTTTAGTGTTTGTGTCTGTTTGGAGTGAGTGCTGCAACAGCTTTGACAGGCAGGAGGACCTACATGTCTGCTTTTGCCTTACTTCCATGAAGCAAGTCTTGCTCTTAGAATGGAATTGTATGCCTAGTCACCGATTTTGGCGAAAAATTGACTTTGAAAACTGATAATGGTCTTTTCAATGTTTGTCTTGCAACTAATTTTGTTTATTGACCACACTTTATGAATAAATCAAATCAGATTTTGCTAAAGCTGACTTTTTACTGTGTGTATGCATACAGGATTACCATGCAAAGGGCTCTGTCAGCAGTCTTCACGTTTTCAGGAGCTGATAAAGGGTCAAATACACCAGCTGTTCTCAGATCCATTAACATGCTAAAAAAACCAACATTCTTAAATACAAAATAACAACAGAACTTCTAGAAACTTAAAAAGTGACCTGGAACTTCCAAGAAAGACAAATACCTGGGTAACAACAACAAGCCCAGAACAACAACAAGCTCTGAAGCCCAGAGCAGACTTCCTACCTTTTTTCCTACAATTCTTCCAGCAGACTTCCTACCTTCCTACAATTATTTAAGTCCTAGAAATAATAATCATTAAGCACTTTCTTTATAATTCCCTTATATAAAGACTTCCTCATCAATCAGTTTGAATAAACCTTCCAAAGAAGTAAATAATACAAGGAGGCAGGAAAAAAGGTCTATGAATGGGACATTTGTATAATACCCCCTGTTACAAAACCCAAAATACCAAAATTTTCAGTGGAAAATTCTCTCATTGGCTAAATCTAACCTACACGGAGGCAAGATTGCCAGATTATACAGACTACAAATTCACAGTTTCAAATGAGGAGGCCATATAGGAGCCCTAAATGATTTAACTGATGCATAGTTAAGAGGGCATTTTGTTGATTTTCTAGTACTGTCACCATTTCATACAACAGGTTTGTTCCCTTGTTTGGCCTTCCCAACAAACTACATATCCATCTGCATGGTCAAGTCCTACTCCTGTAGATCTCATACTAGCAGACAAACCTCAACTGAAAATAACTGAGTTCAGCTACATATTTTCAAAAAATGTCATGTTAGACATTTAATGTTATACATACGATGCTACACCAGACTATTGTAAACAAAAAGTAAAATGTCAGTGCTAGATTATTGACACTCCCTCACACATGACCTAAACAGAAATACTTTTTTTGAGTTTAGTTTAGATGGTTACAATAATATTTTAACATATTTTACAGTTCCCTTACATGATTCCAAGGACCTGACTAAGTCCTGGTTTTGAACTTCATGATCAGGCTACTCTGCTAATTTGGTGAACTAGTCATCCACTTCTAGAAAGGACAGAAACTTTTACTGAAATATATTCCTCAAACATGAACTGTCAGCCAGGTTTGCAAGGCAAAATCCAGCATCAACATTTTTACTCTTTTTTCTTTTCCATAGGACTGTATGCTAAAGGTATCAGATCTGAGTCTCAAAAGCCCATAAAAGTGGCTGGTTAGTTAGATATTTGGGATGCACAAAGAACTGGTTTTTCCACATAATTTAATGTAGTATTCTGGAAATAGAGTAATACTCAGCAGAGTATATTAATCTAATTAGCATATCCCTACTCTTTTCCCCCCCATCAAAATACATTAGACTGTATAAGCTATCAAGGTCAAAAACTTCCTTTTATGCTCTATAAAAACAAAACCCTGATGACAAACGTTTCACTCAAGTTCACTCAAAGGGTTAAAAAGAAAAAAAAAAAGACATGGAGAAAGCAGCCAGAACAATAAGGATGTGCTGATGCAACCAGGAAACCAGGAACTCAATCCCTTTTTTTTCCATGTAAGAAGAACAAGAACACTCCTCTTGAAGAGGCACTAGGTCAGAGATCTCAAAATCAAGAGGCTGGTAGCTAACACTGCTGGCTGAAACAATGTCAAGGACACACTAGAGCACACCCAACGTTTGTGATGCAATGTCAGGGAATAAATCAGTATTTCTATCCCCTTTCATGAATTAGTCAATTATGTTTGCAGCTTGAAAACAATATAGTGTTCTGGATTAATTTTTAAAGATTATCCAGGTTACATCTTAAAAGTAAATACCAAGTCATGGTGAAAGAAACCACACAAAACAATCTTTAAATCATTTAAACCTTACAAGCCAAGCTTTTAGAAGCATGTACAAAGCCCCAAAGGGCTAAACCTTAGACGGTGCTTTTCCTGGTTTATGCTTTCCCCTCCGTTTTAGGTTGTTGTGGAGGGTGGGGGGAACAGGTTCTGTTTGTTTTAGGCTTTGGTTTTTTTAAGTTTATTGGGAATACAAGTGCAAAAACTGTCAGGTTCAGAGTAACTGGAGACCAATGATCATGCCCCACATTCAAATGTCTGGCAGCCCACTAGTAACAACACAATGAGCTTCCACAACTTATTTGCAACATTCAGTAACTTTTTCTACATATTGTAGCTGTAAAAGCTAGAATTGAAAAGGGCGCTGCAATATATTTGCGAAAAAGGCACAACTCTCTATGTAAAATCAACTGGCTTTCTTTGCAAAGAAAAGTGAGTTCTGCAAAGACACAATTAAAAGGTTTAATTTTCATGAACGAGAATCAAAACTGAGAGGACTAAAGCCACAAAATCATCAAATCCACTTATGCAGACTTATGCTCATCTGGAATACTTATTAAGGCCCATATTCCCATAACAGACTCACGTAAAGGTAAATATACTCTGGTATGGAGTCCTTGGTGACTAATAATTCCAGCTCGGGCAGAACACAGACACAGATCTGCAGCAAAATAAACTGGAAACATCACATGTATTCAACTCCTCTACAGAATTTTAACACAGCTTCACGAAATCACACAGGCAGGGCCTTGATGATGCAACAGATTGTTAAACTTCAGCACAATAACTACTTCGGACATTTCTGCTCCCTAGGTTCCACACAGCTCTCTGCAAGTAATGATCTTATAAAGTCAGATAAAAAAAAAAAAGCCAAAACATAATCAACAAACAAAAAAAGATCTTAATGCATAGTCAGTGGTTGTACAAGAAGCATTTCCTGATGTTCTTGCAGGAAATAAGGCACATTGCTGTCTCGGCTACCTTCCGCCTCAAGCACAGAACCCATTCTTTGATTTCATCATTCCATTTCATCATTCCATCATTCCTTAACAAAAACAAAGCAAAAAGAGTATTTAAACAAAACAACAAAACAAAATAAAACAAACAAACAAGCAAAAGAAAAAAAAACACAACACAGCCTTCTTGAAAAAAACATCAACTACACTTGGTCTTCCTCTCCTACAGAAAAGATGAAGAAGCAAAAACCATATGACAACTGTTAGTACTATTGCTCAGTGTGCAAATGGAAGAAAATCATCCTAATGTCCACTGTGCAAGAATTTATTTCAGGCTAGAAACTTGACAGCACTCTTACTATCCTGGATGAATAATTCTTAGCAAACTGTTTTAAAACTCGTGCACAATTGAATTTCCATTAGAGTCCAAGTCTTTCAGAAGCATACAACTTGGAAACATTCTTTTTACACTTATATAGTTTCAGTGTGCCTGCATTAGGTGCAGGAAAAAGCCCATTTTGGAAATTGGTTAATTCTTGTGTCATGATTGAGTTAATTATACATGTTTTCTTTCATAAAATTTGCAACAAGTCTGAAGTGCAATCTACTTCTTACCACTTTTATTTTTTTTCCTTTAAACTGCATGAAATGAACAAAAGATAAAGTATCACACATTTCTCATAGATACTTCTGTGAGGTTTTGAAATGAATTTTATATGAAGTTTTTTGGTTTAGAAGTTAAGAGATCATGATGCAAGGTTTTGAGATACGACAATTCTTATCACTTGGAAATACCATAGGTTTACATCATTTTGTAAAAATTTACAATGAAGAACAGGTCAGAGTCATGAACCTTTATCATAGTACCAATTAACTTCTTACACAGGACTGTGGGAGCACAGGCTAGAATGGTGGGCCATTCCTAAATTTACAGATAACAATCCTACAGACACCAGACCATGTGGGTTATATTTAGTGTATGGATATAGCAGAAAGAGATGCTCTATAAACCTAAACAAAAAACAAAAAACAAAAACAACACAAAAAACAAACAAACAAAAAAACATGGTAGTAATTTTTTCCCAGTTACAACACAGGCCCATAGAATCATAAAATTTGGAAAAGAACTCCCAGGTCATCAAAGTCCAACCTTTGATTGAACACCACCATGTCAATTAATCATACCACTAACTGCCACATCCAGTTGTTTATTGAAAACTTTCAGGAATGGTGACCACCATTTACCTCGGCAACCCATGTCAACGCTTAACTACCCCCTTAGTGAAAAAATTCTTTCTGAAAATGCATGCTTGATCTAACAAGGTATGTAATTTCCTTCCATTTTTCTCCATGCATTCCTAGTCTCAAGAATTAAGGATAAATAAGGCTGTGAAATACAACTTTTTTGTGATGATAACTGTGAGAAGCCATTTTGAGACTACTGCTGAATCTTACTGTCTTGCAACAATTCAATCAAAGTCCCCAGGAAAAATATTATCTATTGCAATAGCAAAGGAAATTGATGTGAAGGTTTTCTACAAGACAGTTAAAAATCCAAAGCAAAACAGAGTACATCTATTTATCCTACAAACAGCACTCCACATAAGAACATACAGGAAAGAGCTTCCTTTGCAACAGGAAGCTTCACCATTTGCCTTCTCCACACAATACAAGAATTCAATGCCCTGAGAAAAAATTCACTTTAGGTTTGAAATCACCATTCACAGCAGCTTTAAAATCACATCCAGGGAGGCAGGCATCAGTTCAGACATACGATTTATATAAAATCAGGAGAACTCTATAGTGGATTATCATTGCTTCTGTTTTCTTTTATTGCACTTTCAAAACATCAGCGTGAATGAAATGAGATTTCTTCAGAAGTAAGAACTTGCTTTCTATGACCTTAACCAGTAGAGAGTTGTATTTCTAAGAGCAATGTCAAATGATTACTACAATCCTCATCTGTCCTATAACGGGCCAGTATCTGACAATTCTGTCAATCTGCTTCACACAAGATTTCTGACCCACATACACCAATCCCTTCAACAGATGATCCCTTCTACAGATCCCTTATCACAGATGATCTCTCAAGTACGAAGGTGTGTGTTCTCTCAAGACCAGCACAGCCAGTGCCTATCTTTGACTTTTTATATCATTTATTAACATATGCTCAAGTACTAATAGTTCCTATTTCCTTCTGATAATAAGATCTCTTGCTGGACAGTATTAGCCCACAAAGATTTCTTTGCAGGAGCACTCACTGGTTGACACAGGAAGATAGTGATGCCAAGAGATACACAGATACATACATATATATATATAAATATTTATATATTCTTTTTTTTGTGAAGGGGGATTTGTATAGCAAATAAAGGAGTTGAAGGTATATTAATATTGCTTGCTTATAATATCAGTAAGAGAAGTTGCCATTACTTTCCTTATAAAAAAATCCTTTCTAGGCTCCCTTACAAGCTAAAGAAGAAAAACCATTATAAATTCTTACCAACTCAGAACTAAGAGAATTTGTAGCAGGTCAAAGAGTATTTTTATCAATATCTATTATGTAAATACCTTATATCCTAAGTTCACCATCATCTACAATACCTACAGTTAATTGTTAATTAGTAAGCACATACAAACCAGATATTTCAGAGTTAGAAATGTATTTCATTTTATGTATTTCATCCTATTTCTAGAAATGTATAACACATTCCTAGAACGGGTTCTATCAGTAAGCAAATCACTCAATTTAATGAACTATGTAGAGGAAATTACCCACTGAGCAATATATTTAAGACTGCCTTTAGTCAAAAAGATAAAGAGAAATTACAGAAAGATTAGGAAAAGAAATACATACTTAGAAATGCTAATTAATCTGCCTATGGACCAAATTTAAAAGACATTAATTTTAAGCATAAATTTGGTCTTCCTTCATATACTGCAGCATGAACAGTATCCCAGCCCTCTGAGGTTTGGTGCATGCAAAGAGCATGATGATGAGGAACAGAGAGCATTCCTCATTACCTTGTAGCACAGGAATTCTATGCTGGAGACATTTGTTAACAGCTTCCTTTGGATAAGACACATACACCTGAAAGTCCATCTGTTAGCAATGCCTGATGCATATGGGTTTTATCTCTAATTCACACTGAATTTTAAAGCCATGGCCTTCAGACTTTCTGGACCATCTTAAAAAAACCCGAGGCTTCATTCAAAAACAATTAAACTAAGTTTGGGCAATTAAAGTATTTCTTTAATTGTGTCATCATCAAGAATAAGCAATATATTCTTTGTCTCAAATTCTTTAGTGGTACATTGAAAAAAGTTTAAGAGGTCAAAAAAATGAAACTAGAAAATTTTGTTCCCCAACCTATAGGTACAAAATCAGGTAATCCATGTAGCAGTGCAAGGAGCTACAACTTTTTGAAGCATCAAGAGGAAAAAATGTTGCATCAGAATTTGTCTTTACATTTATAGCAATATAAATTAAATAATTGCGCAGGCACCACGAAGCAATGGAAACAAGAATTCTGGGTATTCAGAGCCTAATTTTGTTGAAAATGCAAAAAAAAAGTGAAATTCTGTATCTGCCATTGGATTTCATGGGAAAAAAAATTCAGGTAATTTTACTATCACACTGAGCTTTGTAAATTAATATATTCAGTTCCAAAAATCTCAGTCGTTCAACCCAAGACTCATGGCACATGAGGTGCAATACACTGCATTTCAAATATTCTACATGTTTGAGACAACATTAATATAACACATCTAGGGAAAGAAAAAACAACAAACCTAACAAAAAAACCCCTGCTAAACTCCAAAAAAATCCTCCTGAACTTTAAGAGAGAGCATGGAGAACCACTACAGCCCAAACTGTATCAGAAAGGAAAATGCCAGAGCATAATTATTTTTAATTAGGTTCCACTAACAATGAGAACACTTCTTACCACTTGAAAAGCCACAAAAATAATACTCTAATCATCGTCATTCAGGGCACTGCTTTGTTTTGATACACTTTTTGGGGTCCTTTTTCCTAAGTACCTTTTCTCTTGGCTGCAAATAATTTAAATAGCACCTCGCAATTGTGCTTTAGTACAGTTGAGTATATTCAAGGACTGAACAAAACAGCTACACAAATGTTTTAATTATGAAGGCTTGTTTCCATTTTTAAGCATCATAAGAAACTGCTTACAGCTTGGTGCAACAGAGGGGAAGAAGAATGTCCTCAGACAGCAATAACAAACAAATACCCTTTTATTCTAGTCAGACCTAGTAACAATTGGGCATGACAGTACTTAGCTCATCCTATGAATTTAGATCACTAAGATCTTTTCTTCTAATTCATCATCATCTTTAATTCCTTGAAATACCTAATTTTTTCTCATGCACTAAACCCATAACTGTATCATCTCTTGAATGTTTCCAGCTGCAGTTTGGAAAAAGTTTTGGGACTCTTTACCTACCAGCCAGTGGGATTTCAGGTTCAGAAGACAGAAATTAATCTCTTGTGGCTTTAATTTCATTTTACAAAATGACTGAGAACTAAAATAACCCAACATTTGACTGTATACATCACTGTGACCATACAAAACAAACCACAATACTAGAGAAAAGCAGCTTTTCAAAATTGACTGTTGCTCAAGCATCTAAGTAGAGAAAAAATTTGCTCACTTTCCTACCTCTACAAAACCTATTCAAACCCAGCAAGGCAATGACAGTACAGGAGAGTCTTTTTTGCTCCATATATATAAAGAGCTAATTTTCAAATTCATTTTCTAAGTTATACAGACTACTTTCATCTTTACAGCATAAATAGTTAGAAAGTGGGAAAGCCTTTTGTAATATTTTCAACTACCCACAGAACTCTTTCCTTACTGGAAACAGTTGTCTTCCAATTAAGTTTTCAGTAATTAACATAATGTGGAGTGGGGTAAAACAGCAAGCCCCCAAATCAAAAATTTCACAGATCTAATTAGAGATGGACACAAAAATGTTACATGTGAAAACAGACATGCATAGTTTTCAAGGTTAAGAAAACCTTGACAAAAAGCCCATTACGGTCATGTAGATCATTACAGCTTTATTCTAAACTCCCCATAGTTTTTCTTTACAGAAACAACAGCAACACAGCCCATACTTCAAACTGAAATCACATTAATTAGCTGGGCAGCAAAGTTTCAAAGCATACCAAATGCTTACTAGAGCCCACTCTGCTATTGTGTGAAAACAAGTCACGATGAAGGAAATCTACATGATAAGCATACTTCAGCTACAGCAAAAAGGTTTTAGTCTGCCTAGAAATTGGCAACCGCTGGCTGTGTTTTCTATACTTTATGTTATGTTTCTCTGCTCGCTGGAACGAATTGGCTGCTATGAATGAAAAGAAACTTTGCATCTAATCAGTGGCATGAATTTAGACTGAAAGCTGCTGTGCAGGACTTCTGTGAAGAGTCTGGGCCCTCTGCCATCCTTGTGCTTGTGAATGAAGCGGCGAGAGCCACATGCCCTACTCCTCCTCCCCCCCAGCTGGGGCCTTCGCCCTTCCCTTTGCTGGGGGGACTGGGGAATCAACCCTTCGCTGGTGAAACGACCATGACCCAAAAAGGCATTCAGTACCATCAATGCACTGCTTGAGAGACCTCAGCTGCACTTCCCATCCTGCTGCTTTCATTCCTGGTTTCTAAATCAACCCATGAACCAATGGTGAGGGAGCCCCCCGTGTTCGTTCCCTTGATAAATGGGCCCCTAAACTGATCTCTGACCTCCCTGCATACTTTTCCTAAGTTACTGCTGACCCCAGAGGCTCTGCAGCCCACTGTCCTTAAAGGTTTAACTTTGGTTTTGTGTCAGGACATACTAATCAAGGAGAAAAAACAAACTCACAGCTTTATTACCATACAATTACTCTAACAGCAAAGTCTCATACAATTACTCTAGCAGCAAAATCCCTATTCTTCTATTCACTCATAAGGACTACCATATGCTTTTTATTAAAGTACTACATGCAGCGAGTTTTCAAGACATACAAAACAATACAAAATCTATTCAGGTTAATAAAATTTTACATTTTCTTCAAAATTAGTAATGCATGTCCTACTTAACTAAAAAAGTTCATAACACAAATTTAAATGTTTCAGTTTTAAATGCTATCTACTGCTGAATATGGAAAAAGAATCAGCTGCTATTAAGTAATTAGTTTGATTAACTTCAGAGCTGAGTCAGATTTGGAATACATACTATTAAAAGTTTCAAAGAACAATCACAATGTCTGTTTCAGATGTGTATTTGTTTAGTTCTCTTCTACAGTCTTTAACTATGTTCAAATAGTGCTTAGATTGACTTCAATAATGCACCTCTCAAATATGTATTTAAAACAGTAGAACTGCAAAATAACATATTTTTCTGTGGAATACTATATGAATGGGGTTTTTTTCATTTAAAATACTAACGTGCCTAGCACATAATTCAAGCTTACCACTTCAGTTTTGAGAAACTTCTCTATACAATATCCAAGTTTTCCCATTCCAGAACTGCTTTTTTTATATGTCCATCCAAAGAATTTATCCAGATACGTTTCCATTAAAACTGTAAATATTATGAAACCCCTGGGCTTTTACATTTTTCATTAATGAACATTTCTCTTTTGATAAATTGCTTATAAAAGCATCCCATTTTACTAGGAAAAATATATTGTAGTACATCTCAAGTGACCTACAGCTACATGAAGACTTCAACAGATCAATCCACAGCTGTGAAGGAAGCTTCTGACTTGGAGGAAGGTTACTGATCTCTACTTCAACATACAAGGAACCTTCCCCAAGCAGGGGCCCCGTAGGACTCCAGAAGCAGCTTCCCTCGTCACCTCTCTTCATCCAACACAAAAGGCATCTCTCTGTCCCAAAGATGTATTTGACATCAAAATTACAGATGAAGGGTGAAGTGCTTTGCCAAAAGATGAGAGAGAGAGGATACACTGGAAAAGCAATGGACTTCTAGTGTGATCACCCCCATTCCAAGCCACATGACAGAGCCTCAGCAAAACATATTCCCTGGCTGTTGCAAAAAAATTGGGGCTGGTCAAGCCAGGACAACGATGGCAGGAAGCAGAGTAAGGATTAGGATAATGGTTAACTGAAGAACAGGGGCTGGCCATCTTGTCCCTGATCTCATAACACTGTTGCACAATTTATGTCTTTATCTACAACACTGAGTAGATACTCTACCGTGGAAAAACAGCTGTACATATGATGACAATGAAATCACCCACGAGGAATAACAGAGTTAGCAGAGGTTCAACAGATACCAGTCCCTGGCACTGCAAGGAAGACTAATCTTTCCCTGCTCCTCTCTGTCCAACAGAACTGCATTAACATGAGCAGTGAAGTAGGACTTCAGCAATTGTGTTTAAGCTGAAAAACACATTCTGACATGTAAATTGATACTCACCTCTGCATAAGTCATTAGCCTTTACATTCAAAGCAGAAGTCCCTACTGCTCCAGAAGACTGGCTGGTAATAGTAATAGATTAAGTAAACCTTAGAGTTTACCAGACCAAGGAATTTCACTTTTCTAGTGTTTAATGACTATTTCTAAATAATCAGGAACAAACAAGAAGACCTAGAAACCCAGAATTTTGGTACAAACTTTTTATGCAGAGTGCACTCAAGTGTTTTTATCTATTGATTTCTGCTTAAAATTCATTGGCTTTTTTTGCTTGCTCTCGCTTGCTCACCATTTCCACTGCTCTCATCCACTCCCAGCTCACAATTCTGTTAATTTAAGCTATTATACCTTTTTTTTTTTTATGTACATATTCATCATGTGGGAAAATAATCAAATTCCTTCCCAATCCAACTTTAAGGTTTGGTACTGAAAGGGTGAAGCCTATCAGAGACGCAACTGCTTGGAAAATCCTGCTCAAGCCAGTGGCTCTGGAGTGGAACAGGCTCAGCGGCTGTAGAAAGGTGGCAGATGAAGAGTGAAATCAGTGCAGCGGTGTGCAGGGTGCCAAGAACACTGAGTGCAAACAGATTCTGTGGGCAGTGATGGTGGAGGCTTCTAATTAGCCTCCACTGAGCGCTTCCGAGCTTTTCACTTGGTTGAGCTGACTGGATTCGCACACAAGAGTAAAAGCCTATTCTTTGACATTAGGAAAACAACCCCACTGCATCCTCCACTTTGCCTCTCCCTCATGTTTAATGAAATTCTACGAAATATGAAGGTGTCAGTTTCCTGACCAAACACACAGAAAACTCTATTCTTGCATCCTATCTGTTTATTTAAAGCAAATGTACTGCACTTTACTGATCTGGCCATAAAACAGTAAAGATAAGCATTTCATTTGTGCCAAGTGCTTAAATACATGCAGAACGATGTTACCACTCGATGTGCTGTGCAAAATCAGCATTATCACATTTTCTCAAAATTATAAAATTATTAAAGTGCAAAACTTTACTAATCACTTTAGGCCTTAAAAACTTTAACTACACCATGAGGTAAAATGAGTGGGATTTTTATAAATTAAATCAATAAAGCATTATCTAAGTACCCCTCACTAACAGAGAGCACATGCATATCTCTGAAAGGCACCAGTTTATATTTAAAATATTGTTAACACCTGAAGCACTGTGTTTTCTCCTACCACATTGTTGCACTTCCCCTGCAATATCTTAAAATTAACCAGACCTCTCCTTCATCTGCTTCAGAAAACAATCAGCTCCTCCAGGTCCTCAAAGCCCGCTCCTTTTTCCCCACCCCACAGCAGTGCTGCTCAGTGCTTTTTAATACCAGTGATCCTGCTCAGCTGAATGGTGGAGCAGCCTTTCACATCATGCTTTCTCACACTATGGCAGGCCAATCTTTGTTAGAAGAAAATGAGCTAGAGGTTCAGACATGTCACTAGGAGACAATTAAATTTACCCCTCATGTTCTTTTCCCTTACCAAATCCAGCAGACTCATAGAAAGCCTCCAGTATCCATAGGTACATACTCATACTTTGTTACTCATAATTTTTAAAATACTTGGGCCAAGAGAATAAAATTCCAGACACTCAAGTCTCCTATTTTGCAATTTCTTATTAGCAGGGCTTGCAGTTTTTGTAGCATTCCTCTCTCTCTGTCTCTGCTCCCTCCCATCTTTGATTCAGTAATGACTCCAGATGCCAGTTATCAGAATACCCACCCCACAGCAAGTGGCATCTCTGACAGGAACAGTAGGGATTGAGCTCCAATTGGTCCAAATAATGGAATTCTGAATGCACCATAAACAACAGGCAAAACTCAAAATAAGTCTGGCATTTTGAGAACACTTATCCATTATGTTATCCCGCACTACTATCAGAATACACAATCTACAATACATATTAAAAGTCTTCTTAGCTAAAGTAAATTTGGACGCTCAAAGTAAATATTTATTTAAACTAAGACAAAGCACTTCCATTATGACACAAGAGTTCCAGGATAATGTTAACTTTTTTGCTTTTATAAGCATGTACAGTAGCTCCAGTAAAAGCTTCTACAAACGCAAACATTAAGTACGCTTCTGGAAACATTTTATTCATGGTCATTTAATGAGTTCATTTTTTTGGTTATCAAAGAGAGGTGACAAAAGCTGTCATTTTTTATTCATACTTAGAGGCAGGCAGAAAAGACTGAAAGTAAAAAAAAACTGAATATGAATGAAGGAATTCTTCACAGCAAAAGGAATAGTTTTCAATGGAAACCTAAAGCTGAAAATTTATAGATAAATCTGTTGGAAATCTTCTGAAGTAACAGGAAATCAGGAAAAAATGCCAGGAGCCCCTGGCATGAACAAGTAGCCCCTGGANTTGGAAATCTTCTGAAGTAACAGGAAATCAGGAAAAAATGCCAGGAGCCCCTGGCATGAACAAGTAGCCCCTGGACTTAAACACAAACAGGTAGCTTAAAAAGGGTGGAAGCAGGGAAAGATAGCCCAAGAAGAATACAGAGAAATTGTCCAAACAGCCAGGAAAATGGTTAGGAAAGTTAAAGTAGTGGCAGAAGTAAATCTGGTGAAGGACATCAAGGGTAACAAAACAAGTTTCCTTAGCTATATCAGCAACAGAAGACTAGGGAAAACGTGGATCCACCCAGGAAGGACACTGGTAACCTCGTTACCAGGACAGGGAGAAGGCTGAGGCACTCAGTGCCATTTCTTACCTGTTTTCACCAATAAGTATCCCAGCCACATTACTCAAGCTGCAGAATGTGAAAGCAGGGAATCAAAGAGTGAAGAACTACTCACTGCAGGATACTGGGTTTGAGAAGGTCTAACCAACTTTGCACTGGAACAGGTTGCCCAGGGAGGTTGTGGACTCCACCTGTTGCAGGCAGACTACATGAGGCTTTCATTAACCAGTGGAAGGTTCCCTGCCCATGGCAGGGGGGCTGGAGATAGATGGTTTTTAAGATTCCTTCCAATCCAAATCATTCTGTGATAACACCAATAAAGAGACAAGGGACAAATCTATTCTTGTAGGAAGGGTATTCAACTTAATTCAGTAACTAAGCATAAAGGAAAGACACAAAGCCTCCTACTCAGGTTTGTCTTCATCCATTAACTACCTAGATAAACAATCCTGACATAGGCATCTCAGGTTAGGACCGACCCCCAATCACACATGCTTGTATATATATATATATATATAATGCAGAACCATAATTATTTTATTATTCATATTTAGCATAGCTTTATTTGCCTCTAAAACAAACTTGAAAAGAAAATTAGTATTAGAATGGCATCAGCAGCCCATTCCCTCCCTCGCCCTAAAATCTAAGGAAAGTTTACAGTTAAGTGGACATACATAAGTATGAGCATACAAAATTAGAAGCCTGTTGTGTAAAAGTTTGCTTATAGAAAATTTGGAACAATATAAATGTATTTTCATTCTTCAGTTATCAAAGTACTTATCACTGAAGACATTCTCTCTCATTAACGGAAAAAACAGACAAAGACTTTTTAATTAAAAAAAACTCAAAGCCTCTGTTGGGCAGGAGCAGCAGTAAGTAATTCGCCAAGGCCAGGTGGCAAAGTCCTGAGTAGTAGCTATTAAAAGAGCAGTAAAAAAATGCATAAGATTATCAAATCAAAATACATGTAAGGCTGAGACAAAGTGCCCTGCCTAAATCCTCTCCTAACGTGAATAGGTGGGGGTAGCAGAGTGCTGGCAGCTGAACTGTTTTCACCCTGCACCAGAAGCACTGGAGATCTGAGGAGAATCTGAAATTTAACCAGCAGTCTGATTCCTCAGGTCTTTGTCTTAGCCTGGGCACAGAATAAGGCTACGTCATAATTTATGTTAACCATACTCACATCTTAGGTCTGGTCATGACTCATCATGGCTTTAAAATCCATGTAATATTTGGTGTATGCATGTAAATCAGAATTAAAGATACACTAGGAACAGTGGGTAGATATATCTGTATATGACAATCTGCTGAAGTAGAAACTAATTTATAAAGTCATGAGACAAGTCTACATAAAAAGGCAATATTTTATATTAGCTGATGTAGCCCCTTTTCCTAAATGTAAAAATTCATTAAAACAGTAGTCTCCTAAAATATTGGGGTTTATTGTAATAGCAGAAGCTGCCAAAAATATTATTTTAATATACTTATTTATTCTTAAATCTTAGAAGTGCAATTTAGTTGTATGTAGAAAATCTGCAGTACATTCATATATGTCTTTCATTAACCAGAAAATAAACCCCAAATCTTTCACTGTACAAGACTTCATACCACAACAAAAATATTTATTATGTTTAAAATATTTATTATTCCCATCTGTAGGGCACAGTAAAGCTACAGCTGCCCTACTGATTGACAATGAATGTTGCACCTATCTCAAGTCATCTATTAATAACCATCCACCATCTCCTGCAAGGCGGCACGAATAAAGCCAAGACTCCTGCATGAATAAAGCCAAGTAAGTAAATTTGCAGAAATGGAAGAATTAAGAGTCAGCAACCAGAATTGTTGTGATATATTGGTAAACCCCTTTGGAAGTCTGTGGCATAACTGTAGTAAGTGCTTTATTTGTTATCTCTTGTCAGAATATGCAAAACATTTACTCTTATTAAAAGTTAATTAAGAGTTTTACAATTTTTTTAATAAAAAGTGAAATTAAAAGTTTTAGAAATGAATAGGAGAGTCAGAGCCTTTTATTATCCCTGAGTTGTTTGGTGGCTGGAAAACAACAGGAAAAGCACTGGAATAGCCATTACAGCCTTTGCTGCCATGGTACATTAAGAAAGACAACAGCATACAAAGAAAAAACATTTTAGACACAAAACAACATTTTGCCAAAGCCCTGTTTTACATGTAACAGTTCTTGCAATCAAAAGCCAAATTGCACTTGGCAAGTAATATGGGGAATTTTTCATTACGAAGATATGCAATATGCAAATGGATAATGGCTGTCATGGTGGTCATATTTTAATTTTTTTTTCTTGTTGTAATAAGAGTATCTCATTTGGTCCAAACACCAAGCTTTCTTATTAGCAATATCTACAAGTGCAAAAATTTTTACTTTCTGTGCCGGATGCTGCTGGAATAGCGATGAGAACTAATTAATCCAGTGTATTTCTCGTACACATTTCTCACAGGATGCCCAAATAAACTTCAGTTGGTCCCTAATTTTTCATGATGCAATAACTGCCAGAATCACTTGCTCACACATACCATATAGTAATCTACATAAAATCAATTTAAATGTCAGGACAACTGAGTATTTTATGTAATACTACATTGATAACCATTTTAAAGTGGCATTTGTACACCAAATAAGTTTGACAGAGAAACAAGAGAAGCTTTGTCAACCAATTCACCTGAAAATTTTGACTCAGACCCAAAAAAGTGTGTGAAGGAATCAAAAATATTTTTCAGTAAAGAAGTAGCCTGAAAACTAATTTGGAAAACTTATGTTTTACCAGATTGTATGTGCTGAAAAGCACACAAAACCGAAGTTAAGAACTTAATGAGATTGAGTTGTAATTAGTCAACTTAATTACTTAAAAATTGATAGTATAACAGAAGATAAACTACTATAACTATAAAATGCAATTTTACATTTAAAAGAAAACACATTTTTTTAACTTGAAAGAAGTTTCTTCACTTGGTCTACTGAATGAAATTATGACATAATTCTACCAGTAGTACAGCTCCTGCTCAACTTTTGCCTTCATGTATTCCAGTTAAAATAATCTTCAATCATAGCTGATGGTCATCTCCCACAACTCATGGAAATGTTCTATAACACAAGTATGTGAAATTTAAAGACAAGCAATCTTTTTTTAACTTATGGGCTGAATATTGACTAAAAAGATTTTCATGGTGTTTTTGGGGGGGCCAGTCTCAGTCACCTAAGGAAAACCACACTTCATATTGTAGCAGCATCAGCATAATTTATCCTCAGCTTCACATGAAAATTTCATCAGAATATTTGTCGAGATGCTGATTTATCATCCTTTCCCAATTTTGTCCTGGCACAGTAGACTAAAAACAAAGCATGATTCATTTTTGCAATTCAAATCCTTACTATTATGAAAAGCTTCCAAGGCTACTATATTTGTATTATCTGCTGCTTTCCTTTTGAGGATATCAGTCAGGCCCAAGCTTTATTTCATCACCTATCTAAAACTGTTCTAAACACAGCATAATATATCTGAGTGTTTATAAAGAGGCAACTTGACGCATTCCCTGCTGCCAGTTTGCTATTTCTATTGAGACAGATAGAATGGACACTAAATTGCCTTAAAATATTGAGAGTGAAGCACTGCTTTCCAAGAGAGATCACAGAATCTTCATACAGTAATGACAATCAGTTCTCTGTGCAGTCACAGTGAGACTGAAGATCTTCCTTGGTACAGGTTGAAGACCACTTCAATATCTGCAGAAAACAGGAAATTTTCCTTCCCATTGTTTCTGTCCGGTCTGACTATTGTAAAAGTTCTGTATAAGTAAACATGGGGAAAAAGTCCCTTTATTTCCTGTGAGGACAACCTCATAGCATATGGGAAGAAATTAACACACTCATACAGAATATAACTGCCAACTTCCAGGCATTATTCTTAATAAACAGGATCTCATGCAGTGTCAAAGAGATAAATGAACCCCTAAGTAAATGAAAAGTTATTCCTGTCAGCTCTTCACTCTTCTGCCCTTGTCCACATAAAGAATCCTTCAGGTATATTGTAAGATATTTAAATGTGGTCTACGACCAATTAACTTTGTAATTTTCATTCATTAATTCCAGTATTATTATTAATGGTGTTTATGTGTTTTTCTGTGTAACTGAACTACAGAACCAACATCTTAATAGAAAATGAACCTTTCCACTTAGAGAAAACAACAGATCCAATCCTTCTACTTAGTATGTCTCCGCTGTAACTCTAAGCCACAGAACAACCTCAACTGTACCAAAAGGATTTCCAACATTATGGAAGCAGTCTGCAACTTTGAAATGTTCAAACACTCAGACACTCCTGAAAACCTGGAGGTCTCTTTTACTGATAAAAGAGATTAACTAAAGACAGCTCATATGCTGCTCTCACCAATAAAAAATTCTCATCTATCTCTTGATAGTTATTGGAATTTCATATGCTACCATAAAAAAAAAGCGAATTAGCACACAATAACCAAATTCAAAGATAATGAATTCACACCTCAAGCTGACTGTATTTGAAGATGTCTAAGTAACACTGCACTTGTACTGCTCCACACTCACAGCAAACATCCAATAACACAGTTCATTTTTGGGACCATGAGCAGCATCTAATTTAAAACTGCAAAAGCCAGTGATCCCTGTACTATTAACACAAATACTGCAGTATGAGAAAATCTCATCACACACTTGCCATGTTTTGAAGGGGATTTTTGTGCAAGTTTTCATTTTTAGAACTAATTTTAGTAACTCTTTCCACTTCCTTTTCTACCTTGCTAGTGTATTTTTCCTTCATATTTTCCCCTTCCTATTTCCAGAGCACAGAAATGTAACCTCACAGCTCTTACTGTTTGTATTTATTCCTGGTAGGCTACTTAATCCTTTGCTGAGACCTCTTTCTAGATCTTTTCCCTGTTCACACAGCAAAAGAGAATGATAGGAAAAAGCAAAAGGCAGCTACAAGTCATACTTCAAGAATCTTGCTCAATCTCTAAAAATATGTAATTTGATATTTAAAGGTAACTGAAGAGGCAAAAAAAGGACCTAAGTAAGGTGCTAACTACACACTGCAGAAGTTTAAACAGAATTCTAACATATTCCAGTCAAGAAAGATGTTACTATGATAAGTATGAGGTACTGAATTATGACAAGAAAAGTCAAAATTCAGTACCTCAAACGTCTATTACACATGTTTGGGGATGTTAGTTTTTGCCCTCTGGAAACTGTATGCAAAAGGCTAAGAACGAAACAAGAAGATCAATGATACTGACAACAGAAGAATTCATCACAAAGGATTTTGAAAGATGACTGAAAGTATGAAAGGGGTATCATAAAAAGAATAATTAGATTTCCAACAAGAAAAATAGTGATGCAAGTACTTAGCAAAATTTTTAGACAGGATATTTAAAATGCATAAAAGGAATTATTTTATGGAATACACATTCAGAAGTTACAGATAAAGTACCAAAAACATACAAATACAAAAATAATCCAACTCAGAAATCATTGAGTTTGCAACCAGGTACTACACCTATGCTCTTGAGGAGAGACAGCCCTCAGCAGTGAAGCACAAACTCCCTAAGTAATGCTACTACTTACCATTATAAAAAAAGCTGTGTATTGTAGTTTAGTTATGGTATTCCCTAATTTAATGCTCCCACTGAAACCACGCTCCACTGACTCACTCAGCCCCTGCACTCCTCTCCCCTTATGGTGGGCAGGAGAGGAGAATTTGAGGCACAAAAGGTAAAGATCACAGGATGGGGTAAGAACAATTTACTGGAAAAAGCAATGAGATAAGAAAGCTATCAGGAACATTACCCATGGCAGAGGGCACAAGAGAGAGGAGAATGACTCAGATGGAAACAGCAATACCTGACCACCACCTCCACCGTGCTACCCTGACCAGAAGGGACCCCTTTCTCCCCAGAAGATTCCCTTTTCCCTGCTCCCGCCAATAATGTCAGATGGTATAGAATAATCTCCAAGTCCTAGCCATGCCCTCTCCTGTCTGCTGCAAAAATTAAGCCTGCCTGGCCAGAATTATGGCAGTGGGATAGACCTTTTCCTAAATCTGCCATAGCAATTCCCAGGCACCTTTCCAGCACATCTCATTTTAGGTCTTTATCATATTCTGCAAGCTCATTTTTAAGCAGTGTTTTATCATACCTTTCATGAACAAAAACCAAAAGACACTAGAAGGAAGGAAGTAGCTCTCATAAATGTAAGGTGGCCATTCTTACTAAGGCATTCTACAAATCAGGACTTTATTGCCTTCCTGCTTCCTACGGCTTCTGCAAAATAGCTCTCCCTGCCAGACAAAAAAAGGATAAATACAAACTATTCCATCACAAATATTTTACAAGTGATACAACACTAACTCTACAGGTGTGTGCCACTTTTTCTTCCCTCTACATTGTCAGGCTGTGGGATCTTCTTAATGAAAGTGGCATTTACATACTGCAGAGCTTCAGTTGCTGCAACATCTATTTAAGTCTCAAATGCCTCTGTGACTCTGAGAGCAACCACACTACAGAGTCAGAGGATGTTGTCTCAAACCATGCCATCCCATGCTATTTCTTCTAGGAATCCACCTTACCCAAGGAATTTTGGGATATAGTGTAACAACACACACTAAGCACTGAAATGAAGTGGTTTTCCAGCCCTGTTGCACAAATTCATAGCATCCCAGATATCAATCACTCTGGCACGACATATGTGATTTAGGCATAAAGAGACTGGGATTATTAAATTAACACACAGGAAGACACATCCCTCACTCTAGAAACGACTCCTTTTAAACAGCCTTAGAAAATTAACAATTTATTTCACAGGTCAGATTATGAAACATCTTTTTAATATAAAGTCACCATCATATTAACTGATACTGCTCACTTGCTCTAGTTATTACAATAGGCAAAAATGTATCTATAAAGTAAACATGCCAAGATATATATAATGTATTTAAAATTCAGGCAGAAATATCAGCACCCACAGACAAATTTAATTTTGAAGTGAGAATTCATATAAAACTTCCCTAGGAAAGATTATATTATTTATTCTGCCTCGCTCATCAAGATATTATCAACTATTATCAAGGGGCCTGCATCACACAAATTACACTGACATAAAGAAAGCCACCTTACTACAATGTATTACTGTTTTTTCCAGTGCTCACTTCAGTTCTTTCTGTTTCTCCCACATATTTCCCTCATGTTCTTCAGCCTTGAATTTGAAAGCTCATCAGAGATGCCAGATGACTTGGCAGCCAGACTGCCAAAAGCACAAAGGACAATCTGGAAGTCTCATGGGACCTAAAATAAGTGTCAACCCCTAATTTCTCAGTTCTGTCCCCACAGCAGGATAAATTCAACTGAGAGCAGCCTATGAGACAATCCCAGGAGCAATCAAGCTTGCACAAAATGAAGCTGGCTTTGACCAGTTATCCTTGCAGCTCCACAGACATTTCAAGTGTACAACCATTCTTTTAGCATCAATTATATATGAAGGGAAAGGGCTGCTTTTCTGTCAGAGTAGTGAACTGGGAATCAGGACATCAGATTATATTTCTGGTTCAGGCACAAACTCCCACAGGAACCAAAAATCAAAATCTAATTTTCCAATTTGTAGGACTACACAGGTTTGATTTATTAATGAAAGCAATGCACTGAGACATCTCTGAATAGAAAATAGTACAAAAGTACCAGATTATCTGTTTCCTGAGCAAATATAATACAGTTGACATTTAAAAAAAAAATACCTAAAACTGTGTACCTGAGTTTTTTCTTGAATTTTGAGTAATTGTTTGCTAAGCAGTACAGCCTGGCCATTTGCACTGCAATTTCAGAGTATAAAGGAAACAAAGCAGAGATGCAAACCTGAAAATTCTGTTCTCCTGAAACTGACTGAAACTTCAAGTCAGTCAGCCTTTTTTTTTCTGTCATAGCAATAAATTGCAAATTGATGAGTCATGGAGGTTAGAGAGGAGGCCATCTAGCCCAACTGCTTGAACAGAGCAGAGTCAACTAGAACAGCTAGTCCAGTCCCGTGGACATGATTTTCTGAACCTGAAAGAGTTTTTCAGCCTGACAGCGGCTGATCTGTTCCCAAGGGAAAATCTTTTGGGAACTTCTCTTTCAAGGACCGTTTTCTGTAAATAAGGTTTAGTTCTCAAAAACATGTCACACAGATGATCTGATGTGTTTTTTCTCTTGTTCCACCAATGGGACCAGAGAGGTGGTTCCTTTGGCCAGTCATGTTAACCTGTATCAGAGCACCTTATAAAAAGAGTTGAAGACCCCAAATAAAGGCTTCTGCCTCACTGGGATCAAACCTCACTGTTGTGTTGTGAGCCCACGCTTCTATTTCGTGTCCTCTAGCAACACAGTCTTGCCTAGATAATCTTTAAGCAAAATAAAAAACAGCCTCTGAGCAACTTACCAGTTTTATTGTAGATAATATTTCTTCCCTTCACATTGCATTGGAATTCTCATTTTCCACAGCCTCTCCTTCTTCCACCACTGTGCACCACTGAGAGGAATGTGGCCGCATCTTGCCCTCATCTATCCATCGTGGAACTGCAGATAATAATAATTCCACCAAGCCTTCTCAAGGCCAGAGAAACCTTACTCTCTCAGGCTTTTTGCAGCAATATGCTCCTGGCCTCTCCTCACCTTGCTGGTCAGTCCCAGCACCAGATTTGTGTCAGCAGGTAAAATTATTTCTTCAATTAGGGAGCCAAAAATTTGACTCTCAGAAGTCTCACAGATGTAGAGCAGAGGGTAAAGAATCATCTCCCTTGACCTACTGGCAAAACTCTTTCTAGAACAGTCCCAGTCTTTTCTGCACTGCAAGGGTGCGACGCTGACTCATTTTCCAGTTCTTGTCCACAAGTACTCCCAGAGTAACCTCTGTAAAGCTGCTGTCTAGGCCCCAGCCTGTACAGGTGAACAGGGTTATTCCATCCCAAGCACAGGACTCTAGCACTAAAACATATCACCCAGCACCAGATTCAGATACCTCTTGAACACCTCCAGGAGTGGTGACCCCACTTTCCTATCTTCATTCCTGCATGTCTCCTGAGAAGCCAACCCCACATCAATCCACATGTTCACAAAAGACAGTGATAATCCTGCTCAATCCCAAACAGAAAACCGAATCAATACTCATGTAGTTCAGTCCTAAAGCAAAAATAGTTAGAAAAAATTTCTGTAAAAAAATACACGAGTATATGAGTACAAGAAGATCTTCAAGACACTTTTATAAAAAGGTGGAGTCTTAAATAAAACTCATTACGTTGCTCAAGCCTATATTTCATTCATGGGTAATCCAATTCCTTTCCAAACAGGGACATATACTTTACTTAGAGACACATGGTTATAGCCTTCTACAGATTAGCAAATCATGCCAACCAGTATCTTAGGGTAACTACAGCCAGTTTGGATGTATTTTGGCCAAAAGACACTTCCTTTTGGTTTCCAAGGTAAAGAACTTTACAATTTCTCACATTGTAATGTAAGAAATTTCAATTTCTCTCATATAATACTGTTACAATGCCTTCAACTTCATCTAATTGACAAAAATGCTCTTCATGCTAACCTTACTAAAGAAATACAAACCATATTTGGGACACCTAGTTTTAATGCTTGGTGTTTATAAAATGGTGACAAAAATTACTACTGAAGGTTGTTGAAATATATAGCTCCAGAAATATTTGAAATCACTGCAAACAGCACAGTTTACTATTCATTATTATAATATTAATTATGGTTACTATTCAATAGCATTAGACATTACTATGCAACATATTAGACTGCATGGAATAATTCAAACCTGGACATTTTGATGGATGGTGCCCATCAAGTAGACTCTTCTAAATTAGAAGCTCACACTACAGATTTGTGAAATACAGGTGTCAGGAAAGTTAAAACGGAGCTATAAGGCAGAGCAAAGAAATAATTGGAACACTGCAAATATTATTTATAAATATAGATAAATCATGAAGTTGTACAACACTCCTCAGCCTTTATTCAAAAGATTAAGTCTTAGTCTACAATATGTCTTAAGAACAGAAGAGTTTCTTATATGCTATGGAACAAAAATTTCTCCTTTCAGTATTCTAAACTTTTCACAGAACAGCTCAACAAACCACTTTTCTTCCTAAAGAAGAGTTTTTCACAATACAATCTAAGTGCATCTGAGAGCAGTAAGAGGAAACATATTGAAAAGTATAAAACGTTTGTCTTTGTCTAACATAAATCCCTCCAATTCCAAACAAGGTAAGATATGTACTTTAAAATTCTTCGGAAAAAACTCTGATTTTTGCCATTGTCCTACACTGCATGAACTCTGCACTCACCTAGTAAAGACACACACACTCACAAAAAAGAAATCTTTCTTGCTACTCCACTCCATAAAGCAGAATTTTCAACCTTAAGTCAGGAGTTACAAAGAAATAAACAGCTTTTAAGCACGTTCTCCTTACTCTGATAGGGACCATGGGTGGTGCCATGATACAGACAAGCAAAGTAAAATAAAAATAGAATGCCACACTCACATTTTTTGTTAACACTTAAGCTTAAGTTAAAAAGAGCAGAAATGGGAAGTGAATGGAAAAGATATTGACTTTCTATGGTAATTGTGTTTGCACTTCCTTTTGACTTTTTATGATGAAGCAGCCATAGAATGTTGTTTTTCTTTTCCTGAAGAGAAAGGAAATCATAGCCTTATCAAAAAATGCAGCTAGCTAAAACCCTTCCCTTCCATTCATTTAAATCCCTTTTATAAAATATAAATGCAATTATGAAAAGCATTATGAAGTCACTAATCATCATTGTAATTGAGATATACATATAACATATTCAGTGAGTGGGACTAGATGATCCCTATGGGATCCTTCAATTTAATGTGTTCTGTGATACATATACACATGTATCCAAAAACAACACACACAGATACATTGGTATTGTATCAAACCACAGCCATTAAAGATTATTTATAAATTGTTCTTTTCTGTGGAAAGTCCAACATCTAACTTCATTATACAGCATAACCATCTGAAGAGTCTTCATCTGTGATATAAAATGTCTATTGCTAGTCAGGGTTAGTAACACTGAATTTGGCTATGAAGATTACTCTCAATTACTATAATCATGTCTCCAAAATAGTCTGCTCAATAACCAGAGAAATACATATGGAGCCACGAGACAGGGAATGTTCAGCAGGGGAATACAGATCCTGAGGAGTCAGACAGACGCAGAAAAGGCTGCACAATAAACCTTATAAACAATATCCCTTTATACCAATTGAAAAGGATTCATCTTCCCTTAGCAGGGCACATTTAAAGAAAACTAACCATTTTTTCACTTTAGGGCAAGCAGAAGATAGTATAGTAGGATGTAATAAAATCAAACTGATATTTGAGAGTTAACTGGCAGAAACATATATTCACTGAGACTCTAAACTATACTATAGTCTACTTAATAAACTAGCTTTGTTTTTTCCCCCAGCTGTTTCAAGATCTAACTAGCCACCCCAGCTGAGGCTGTGTGGAAGGCTTACGGGAGTGCCAACATCTGCTTCTATTCCCATCAACGTCACATTTGTCAGAATACGAAACCGCGCCAGAGAAACAATCTCTGCCATAGAAAATTAAACTCTACTTCCATGGATATCCCCTGAAGCACCAAGTGTAGCAGATCGATTACATTTCCAATTTCTATTCCAAAATAAAGTTTCTTTCCAAAAAATACATATGTACATTTTATGTATGTATATACATATACGTTTATACGTGCATATATGTACATGCATCCTAAAATTCTTTATGGCCTGGTTTGGCTTTACTGCCCAGTCAATTAGTGTAAATCACAAGCATAAGAACTAAGATTTATATCAGGTAATAAGGTGACAAATCAAACTAGCTACTTTTTAGCAACTCTTTACTACTAAATACATTTTAATGTCTCATCAAGTTCTACTCAGTTTTACTGGACTCTTTACTACTGCTATGTTGAGGATTCAAGTGAGTATGCTGATTACACAGTAAATGAAACCTTGCAGGAAAACATTCAGCAAATTACAAAAAAAACCCAACTATTTTTTAAAAACCCTAGTTTAAAAGCATATATTCCCCAGCATAAAAACACAGACCAGTAAGAATCTCAGAAAAGTTTATGTAGCTTTGCTCTAGTTAGCAAGTCATAGAATAGAATCGCTAATGTTGGAAAAGACCTCCATGATCATCAGGTTCAAGCAGTCACCCAGCACTGCCCTGTTCACCACTAAACCATGCCTCCAGGTGCCACATCTATGTGTTTTTTGAATGTATCCAGGGATGGTGATTCCAACACTTGCCTGGACAGCCTATTCCAATCCATGAACACCCATTCAGTGAATCCATTTTTCCTAATATCCAATCTACACCTCCCCTAGCAAAGCCTGGGGCCGTTTTCTCTTGTCCTCACACCTGTTAGCTGGGGAAAAAAAGACTGATTCTTACCTCACTACAGCTTGCTTTCAGGTACTTTTAAAGAGTGATAAAGTTTTACCTAAGTCCCTTTTCTCCAGACTAATTGTGTTTATAGGGCAACATAGGAAATTTTCCTTATGTTTATACAGATCACAGTAATACAGACATTTCGTCATTTGCTGTTAAGGATGAGAGAGATAAGGTACATATTGATAATGTCACATTTTTTTTTAAAGCATCTTTACCATAAGTACTCAAGGTAATTATTAATTATTCAGTCACAAGATTGGACGACATGGAATTACTTTAGATGGTGCAAATATTCATCAACTCCTCCTGTCTTCACCAGAAAGTGCATTTTGCTAAGAAAAAAATATTTTCCTCTGTTCTTGCAAGCTTCTCTTTCATTGGAAAACAAAGATTTTGCCACCGGAAAATGGTATGATCACCAGCAAGAACATCCAGAAGCAGAAAAAGTCCATATGTTAATTTAGCCAGTAAAGTATCAATTGTTCATAACAGAAACTTAATACTGTAGCTTATTAAAAAAATAAAAACCTCCATCTACAGATATAGTTTTAAAAGGTGTTTTAGTATCTTAAGCAAATTCTTCCATCACTTGTTACTTTTAAGAAATGCTAGAAGGAACAAAAACGCTGGTATTGCAATGACACTATAAAAGTTATAATGAAACGTCTGAAGGAAAAATATAAGCATTTATTCATAATTTCCTGTGCATGCCTCCTCCCTCCAAACATTGCTGCAACTACTGGGTGACTTAAAGTTATGCACCTCACATATGTTTACATATCTCACTGCAACTGGCCCAAAATTGTTATTGCTCTGTAGCACTGAAATCTCAACAGACTACATTACTACAGCTTATTACTGGAAGATTCAGGAGAAACAAAAGAATAATATTAATACAACCAGACCTTTCCATTCAGATTTGTTTTGTGATGAGTGCAAATGTAAACCAATGTACTGTGTTTACACAGCATAAACCAAAACAGAAGAGGTGAATGAATTCACATGGGAATGACTACTCAGCTACTTCTAATAAAGTAACAAATATATCAAATCTTCTGCTTTGTACCTTACAGTGTTACAGACTTTTGACAGAACATACAAACCAACTACTTCTCCGATGATAAGTGAAAGATGAGTAATTATAGAGGAGTAGGGAAAAAAAAAAGAATTTAAATAAGCAACCAGAAATCTGTTCTAAATGATCCTCTTTAATTCCAACGTAAACCTTCCTTGTAAACAAAGGAACCTAAATAAATCTAGCATATAACAGGTATGTTTCCAGTGTAGGGAAACCAGCAAAGCATTTCCCGTCTTGACACACACCAGCAAGTCACTTCCTACTTACATCCTCTTCATTCTCTAGCCATGCACAGGGCTTTTTTCATAAGTGAATACCCTATTTTCTATTAACTATAGTGAAAACTACAAGTACACTGATCAAATTCTTAGGGAGACTATAACTGGCTTCAGCTTCTCAGTCATAAAGGAAATGTGGTTTCTACCACAATGAGCTCCACTGACAACACTGAGATGACCTGGAAGCCTAACTCTTAACTTTGACTGGAACATAAACACAATAATGGTTCTGATGGCTTATGTAAGATCTGTGTGATGGTCTCCATACTGGCCCTAGTCCAGTGGCCCTCATAAACTCACCACCACAGCTGATCTCAACAGCACTCCTAGCAGGTAGACCAAAGGAAATCTCAGAAGTTGTTTCCTCAAACAAAACTGAGGTACAGTTAGAACACGTGACATTTCTCTGTGAAGGATCTACATCACTGAACTGTTGCTTGAACCCTGTCCACAATCATTAATGAATCTGAAAAGCTGTTGTAGAACCAAGTATTTAATGCCAACCCTTCTCCCTTTCTCTACATGATTTATTTAGATCATCTTGATCCAAACTGTAAAAAGATTTATTACTGAATTTAGTGTCTGGATAGAACTTGAAATACATATGTATTCTGATTCTTGGGAGAATCTGAGCATTTACTGCTTGAACTCAAGTATCTTATGTCAAAAACCTTAGAATTCAAAATTAAAGATACTACAAATTCTTCAAATTTGTTGAAATCCAGGACTCTGGCATACACCAAATTTGTGCCTTAAGGTAAAATATGGAAGAACATTGCCTTAGAATAGTTGGGTATTTTTAAAATAGGTAAAGCCTGATCATTAAATGGAAGCAAGTAAAATAATCGCACAGCCTCTTTTTCAAATATACATCCTAAATGTAAAAAAAAAACAACCAAAAAAACACATTGGACCAGTTACCATTTCTCATGGTTCTGCTGAGGATAAACATATGGAGAAAATAAGCTACTCTGTAGATCTTATTTCACTCCAATGTCTGTGCTTTTATTCTCCTTGTCACAGCCAACTTAAGAATTTCCTCTTTCATGGTAATAAGCAGAAAGTCCACAATTCTCAAGGCAGCAAAGCAGGAAGTTTGCAGTTGGAAGGATTTCCCTTCTTCAATGGGACAGGAGGAGGGAAATGTATGATGGGGCTACTGTGAAAACTTTTGCAATCTGAAGCAGCTGATTGGACATATTTATCAAATCAGAGACCTAAAGTGATGCTACCAAGATCAGGCACAAATGAAACACTCCCCACATCTGTTCTGTGATAATTTGTCACTTTGGCTTTTTGAGAGTGAGAACTCCTGCCTTTCTGACAAGGGTATTACCTAGCACCAATAAGCCTATCAAGAGTGATAGTCAAATGTAGAAGGAAGCTAAAACTGTCACAACACAGCTCAGCAGAACGAGCTACCTTCCCAGCTGACCCTACATCACAAGACAGGAGTGAATGCCACATGTGGCTTTAATGCCAAGCAGCTGCTGCACACCAGCACCCCCTCTGTCCTGCTCCCTCCCCCCAGCACCGCTAGCTTTCCAAGACCATCGCAAGTAGGGGAACTGCGGCGTCCTAAAATGATCACGAGCCCCCCACACCCGATAGGTTTCGGGGAGCCAAAACACATCACCCCCATCCGCTTCCATGCGCGGAGATGCGACATCATCGTTGCCGAAGTGCGGCAGGGGGACTGGGCAGGGCGGGCAACGCACGACCCCTCTTCGGCTATTTCAAAACCTGTCACTCTCCCTCCCCTTTAAGCAAAAGCTCGGGGTAAAACCCTTTCCTGGCCGGGAGTCCCGCGGCTGCCCCACTCCCGCCGCGCCGGCCGCCGCCTGCCCAGCGCAGCTGCGGGAGCGGCCGCGGGGCCCCAGCCCCGCCGCTCACCGACACCAGGAACTCCAGCGTGCCCACGTAGTCCCGCTCCGTCTTGAGCAGCTCGTTGAGGACGCACACGCGTAAGCGAAGCTGCTTCTCCAAGTCCTTCCCGCTTTCCCCCTTGCCTTCCCACTTGCTTTCTTCTGTCATGGTGCAGCGAGGAGGATCGGTGCTCCCAGCCCGCCGCCTTCCCCCGAGCGCCCCGGCGCTGCGCTGCGGACAACAAAAGACCCCGCCAAGTTACAGAGCGGGGCCGGGCTTCGGCCGGTCCCCAGCCGCGCTGCGGCCGCAGCCCCTGCTCACCCCGCTCCCGCGGCGGCCCGAGGTCCGGAGGCGACGAGCCACCCCAGAGCGCGCTCCTTTCCCGTCAGGAAGGGGACACAGCCTGGAGGAAACGAGCGGTCACTGGTTCCCAGCTCGCCCTGCTAGCTGAGAGGTTGGAAAGCCTCCGCAGCAGCACAGACTTGGACATTAATCAAAAGCTTTGTATCCATGTGACTCCAACCCCTTCCCCCCCTCCCGCTAAATCTCAGGAAAAAGGAAAGGAAACAACTTCAGGGAGGATTGCGTGCCAGCAGCTGCCTGTTTCACACACAAGCTGTGAGCTCCAGTTTGAGGCTAATTGGAGACCTCCAACAAGAGAGTAAAAGAATTATAAAAATGTCCCAGCAAGCTGGCTGGCCAGGGAATCGGCAGTTGTTTTTGTTTTGATTTTATCATCAGCAAAGAGCCATTTCAACTTTCCCTTCCACACCTTCCCACGAGATTATATATTACAATGTGTATTAGAAATACGAGCTGTAATATTCTCTCGAGCAAACCTACACAGCTAAGCATGTGCTGAGCAGGTACAGAGAAGTTCTTTGAAGATAGTGAGGGGATTTAAGTTGGTTGGTTGGTTTGTTTATTGAAACAAAGTGCTATGTCCTAGGAAACACAGCTAACCTCTCCATGTTATACAGTTTCCCTATCTGCCTATCAGATATGCATGATACATTAAAAGGATAAAAAATAATTCAGTAGGTATTTCAAAGAGCTAGCAGAAAGTATACAGCTACTTCAGACGAGGGGAACAGATTTCTTGAAGACTGAAATGTGTCAGGACCGCTACCATGTCACTTTTAAGACCACTGACGAAAGCTGAAGTTTCCTTTGGCTAGCTCTTCAGTTTGTGACTGTTCATAAAATACAGGTGTTCAAGCACACATATTCCGTATCAACTATCTTTCTAAACCTGCAATATCCTAAAGGGATAGAATAAAATGAAAATCTCAGAGTAAAACTCTTGTACAGCTGCAGAGAGAGTTGAGGCAGTGAAAGGAGTCCTTTAGTTGGAGAGAATAAGCAAAGACTTTTGTGTTCTGATAACTAGGCATCATCAGGCTGTCTGCCTCAGACATTTTTTGTGAAGCAGAGGATACACTTCCCACAAGAAGTTTCCCAAAGAGCAGAGTCAAAAAAGCCTATTTCTTTGAATGTGACCTACTTCCTTGCATCCTCCCCTTCCCAAACACAAACAGCTCCTATGTGTAAAGCCAAGGCAAGGAGCAGCAGTTGCTGAGACAAGTTCTGCCATATGTATCCTGCTCAGCCATTTATGCATGTGCAGATAAGCCTGGAACTTGCCTGCTGACCTCATCATAGCTCCTTCCTCAATATGGTGCTATGGTGCTAGTCCATTTCAAAAACAGACACTAGTTTTCATGAAAATCTGAACATCACATTTTTTAGTATCTCATGGCCCTGCTAAATTTGGTTCAAATGGACTGATGGATTGAAAAGCCAAGCATAGCTCACTGAAGCCTCTTCCTTTAAAAAACCTATTTAAAATAGACAACATATCTGATGATTAGCTCAAAACTTTTTCACTCTCTTAGTTGGCTTCATTAGTGAGACACTGTCCCAAAGTCCTGAGGTTCTGTGACATCTGCCCTGATCTGCTGGAGGATTTCACAATTGCTTGCATTAGCATCAAGAAGGCTACTTCTAATCACCCACTGAACTCCAAGATGAAGTTCTCAAGTGATACCCAGAAAAAAGATCCAAAGCCACTGGAGTAGAATACGCTATTGTTTCACACTCCTAAATGCATGTGGGTACCCTTCTTCAGGGGCACCCTACCCTCAGCCATAGCCTAACACCTCAAACTTGTTAAATTTCCTATCAAAAAGCACCCTCTCTTTCTTTTAGGAAAGCAGAAATTAAGAGTCCACTACATGTTTTTATTTCAGACATTCCCCTGTGCTCTTGGCTTTAGGTGTATGCCATTGGTTGTCACAACCCTCATGTACACTCACAGAACAAGGTGATGGCTAAAAGAGGCAGGAGCAGCAGCTTAGTCTTTCTTTCCCATCATCTGTAGAGGTAAAATGTTTGTATCTCACGGCCAGGAGACTTTAAGCCAAAGTGATTCTTGTCCTAGTTTACGCTCCTGCTGCCCTCACACAATGCTCCTTCATTGAAGCAAGCAGCTCCAGCTATCTGGGCCAGCCAATGCATTAGGGACAGCACACAAGAGATTTTTATGACTCATCTAAAGCCACTGAACCCAGCAAAACCCACAGCAGATGTGCAATGATAGGAAAAGTCATTCTAAGTACCAGACACAATCTATGGAAAACATACGTGCCTACAGGCTCAGCCAATTTTCCTGACAACCAGCTTGAAGAAATAAAGACATAGGGCAAATTACTTTTTTCCCCTAGTTTTTGCTCCAATTGTAGTTTTCACTACACCAAAATCAAGTAAAAAAGATGAAGCAGAAGAAAGGTAGAAAATAGGGACAAAGGATAAAAAAATTTAGCCTGAACAAGACATTTTAAGCAACTAAACAGCTGATTTTACAGTGTGATGTACCAGGAAACTTGACTAGTAGATAACTTTTTTCTGTATTTTAGACAGGTAGCACTGTGTAAAACAGTGTATTGATTACACTAGCATGTGGGAAACAACAATCCTTGTTCCCTGTGTGGAAAGACACTGATTTGGAGAAACTGGAAAAATCATACCATTCCCATGGAATGTTATAACTCTGGAATGCAAGAACTATTTTCGTCCAAGGGTATTTGAGGCCCAACTTGGATTTCTACTTAGAATCGTGTTGAAAAAAATATGGCAACACGTATGGCCTATGCACATAGCTGAGGATGGATGTGACCTCTCCAGATCTAGTCCAAGCTTCCTGCAGCAGAGTGCCCAGGGTAGCAGGATAGGTTGTCCAGCCAGGTTTTGAGTCACTCCACAGGTGGAACTCCACAGTCTCTGTGGGAAACATGTGCCAGTGTTTGACCACTATTCTACAGTAAAAAAGG
>VWYI01002064.1:169800-271513 GCA_013399455.1 Anthoscopus minutus | reverse complement strand
CCCGCTGCCCATTGGCCGCGGGCCGGGGGGGCAGATCCCGCTCAGCCAGGGGGCGCCCGCCGAGAGGGGTTGCTGGAGAGAATGGCAGGGCGGCACGCCCCGGTACCCCCGGTACCGCCCGGCTACCCGGCACGCCCCGGTACCTCGGTACTCCCCGGTACTCCCGGTACCCTCCTGCTAGACACGGCACACCCCACTACCCCCCGGCAACCCGGCACGCCGATGGCCCCGATACCGCCCCTAAGGGAAGCCGGCAGCCCCCAGTAACCCGACCCCAGCACAGAACCCGTGGTGATACGCCGGTACCCTTCTGTCCCCTCTGCACCCACCCAAGGGTGTTCCAGCTCCTGCCAGCTGCTCCCCTGGTGTAGGCACCCCGATGTCCCCGATGACCCTGACATCCCCACCCTCGGGAGCACCCACACCCCTCGCAGTTCGCCGGGAGCCTGTGCACGGGTGTGACCGCTCCGAACACCGGTATCGCCCCGGAATGCTGCGCTTCAACCCTGCCCTGCCGGCCCACAGGGCTCCTGGAACACCCACTGCTCTCGGTCGTCCGGGCAGAGCCCCGGTTCGGAACACTCCTCGGACCGCCCACCAGGGCTTGCACCGCTCGGCGCCACGCGTTGTGGGAACACCGACGCCTCCGTGGACATGTCCCTGCCACCCATTCCAGCGGCGTCTCCCCGGGTATGGGAGCGCCGGGCGGGGAACGCGCAGCCCACGAGGCGGACACGCGGCTCCCCGGTGCCACGAGTGGGTCCACGCCCCTCCCGGTCAGGCCCCGCCCCTTCGCTGGGCGGCACCAATGGGGTGGCGGCGGCGGCGCTGTTGCCCCGGAGACCGCGGGCTGCCCGCCGGGGGCCGCGCCCATTGNCGCCGGGGGCAGCGCCCATTGGCTGCGCCGCCGCCGCCAGTTGCTGTGGCGACAGGGAGCCGCGCGGGGCCGCGCCCGACCCGACCGGGTACCGCGACGGACCGGGCACCAGGGGCTGTCCCCGTCCTGTAGTCTGAGCAGGAACTGTGCCCTGTCTCGACCCTGCCGGCTGCCCCGACACTGCGGCCAGCCAGGACACCAGGGCCTGCCCTCCCGCCGGCCCGGCCCGCAGCCTCGGGCGCTGCCCATGCCAGCTCGGAGGCGCCCTGCGCGGGGAACACCACACAGTTCTCCACCGCTCCTTTGCACCAGGACTGCGAGCGGCGCCTCCCCGAGCCGTTCCTGCTCGGTATAGCCGGAGGTCATGCCCGGCACCGGTCATCCGCATGGCCTTGGCACGGAGCACGTGCTCGGCAGCTCCCACACGCCTCCGGCCTTCGCTGCCACCCCGCCGGCAGGACCGGCTGGGTGCACATTAGCACGGAACTCCCGTGGCGTTGAGCAGCTCTGTGGAACCGGAGGCGCCTGCCCATCCCCGTTGGTCCCGTGCACCGAGCACGCCTCTACCCGGGCTTCTAGGGACTGCCGTTCCTTTGCTCCCTCCCGACCCTGGCCGCCCCACAAGCAGCTCAGGGGCAGTCCCGCCGGGCTGCTCGGGCTGCCACAGCTGATTCCAGTCCGGACACCCAGACCCCGCCCGGTGGATCCCGTCCCGGTGATCCTGTCCCGGTGCGGTGGCGCGGCGGAGCCGGCAGGGGGCGTCCCTTCCGCCCGTTGCCGTGAGCTTGGGCCCCGCCCGGTGCCCGGGCCCACCCGTTATCGCCGTGAGGACCGGCTCGGGGGATACGGGGCATCCCCAGAGGCCTTAGAGAAGAGGGGTTCCCGGGGGCGATGGGGCCCGGGGGTCCCCGGAGGGCAGAGGATGGTGAGGATCAGTGGGATGGAGAGGTGTCCCAGGAGGCACAGAGGCTGCCAAATGCACAAAAGAGCGAGGTGGGAGGGGTTCCCCATAGACCCGCAGCAGTATCACCCCTGCAACAGCCTACCAAATTCATTCCTCCATACTGTCCCTGGCTCCAGCTGGCTGCTGGAGCACCACTCTGCTTCCCAGAGCCACTCCTGTGTGGGGTGGCACCAGGCACGGTGACAGATTCCTGCGTGCTGCCAGTGCAAGCAGCAGTGCTTGAGGGTAAGATCAGGGTTGCTGCAAGGGTACATTTCCCAGCTCTTAGGAACGAGCAGTGACTTTATTTCTCACTGTGCAAAGGATGAAGGCAGTGGTGCAGACCTGCTGTCAGAACTGGCTGGACATAGTAAAGGCAGAACTCCAGGAAATAGAAAAAACAATGGAAAATAATCTGGGAAGCTAGTTGCTCACATCACTGTGAAATGAGTCTATACAGTCATGTTACCTTTGCTTTCCATCCTCGGTTAGAGACGCTGTGTTGATCTTATAAATGTCAAACAATTCCATTTCTGAGAATGAATCCCATTTACCCTGTGGGGATGATCTTCCCATCAGCCTGCAGGGAGGGAGAAAGCCCTGTGACACACTGCAACCTGTGCTGAGGGGGGAGGAATCTGCTCATGGGATCATTCCTTCCTGGTTTATTCCAGATCCTGGCCCCCGGGTGCACACAAGGTTTATTTTTCATTAAAATATCACCCTGTTGGGCAGACACTCACCCAGCAGAGCAGCAGGGGTGTGAGTGTCAGTGGTGCCTGGATCTTCTGCACCAGGGTGTGGATTTTAGCTGGAAGACAGGTATGGCTGTAGCTATGGAGGCATGAGCTGAAGGAGGAGGAAAGCCTGGAACATGTCAGGAGGGAGGAGGCGAGTGGCTGTGTGATAGATTAATGGAACTTGATTTTTTTTCTGTTTAAAAAAAAAATGATAAAAAAGGGGAATTAATTAGCCTCAGCAGCTGGTGGGGCTGGGGTTACTGAGGGTGGATGGGAGAAGAGTTAAAAATAGCAGGAAGGCCCAAGTGGAAAGTTTCTGTAACATCACAAGTCAGGCATTTGGTGCTTACCCGCTCTGACAGGCGGGAGTCTGTGCCAGAGCCCTCTCCACCATCCTCAGCCCTTTCCCACTGACCTCCCCGCAACTTTTCACACGACATCAGCAGCCCTTCGTTTTGCTAATTAACCCTTTGCTTCCATGCACTGGACTTGCATCTTGAAAGAGCAAAATCAGCCACAAATTGCTCAGCCTGGGAATGTGAGGCTGCAGAGAAGCACAGTGCTCCTGCTGGCCCTCCCTGGGTCCCTGCATGTCACTACCAGCGCCTGGAGCCCAGAGGAGCTGTAAAGCCCCCTGTATCCATTCCTATCTGCATTTCAGCTTACTCTCCTTAAAAATCCTCCTGTTTCCAGTGGCCCTGGGTGGATTTCACCAGTAGGTCTGAGCCCTATGCTGGGACACTCTGGATGCACAGTTTGTCCTCGGCAGAGACGGAGATGGATGAGGCAGCTTTGAGCAAGCCCAGCTTGCCACACTTGTCTGCACTGCGAGAAAGCAGATGTACCTGGCTGCTCCAACGGGCTTTCTCTTCTTCTATTTGTCCTTCAGGATTGACAATGAGAGCAGCTGAATTCATTCCTTCTCCCTCTAAGAGCCCCAGGAGTTGTGCCTGGCTCTGCTGCTCTGGGAAGGCTGGCAAGAGCTGAGTCTGCCATACAGAGGGTGGTCTGAGGGTGGTTGAGCAGGGCTTGGGCTGGAACTGATTTTGGTGGTTGGCAGAGTGGTCTATGACTGTGGTAGACCATGAGGCATGAGAAAATACTGCTGGGTTGACTGGGGGTTAGGTTTGGCTCTGGCTTACACTAAACAGGAGCTGGACACTACCCTCACCTGGTTTAAAAGTGTTTCCCTCTTCCCCTAGCTGCTTGCATGGTCCTGGGTCCCAGAACAAGCATCTGGGCTGACCCCACTGGTCCTAGTGCAGGACCCTGTGGACGCAGGGTGGCACAGCTGACACAAGGCAGGCTTTCCTCCACACACATTTTGCCCCCTGATAACAAGACTGCCATGAAGGGAAAGGGATCTCTGAGCACAGATCATCTGAGCAGTCACCCTGCTCTTGCTTCTGCTCCTCCTCATACCAAAACAGCCAAAGCACAGCAGCTTATTCCCCCCCTGTGCTCTGGTCCTCCTAACTCTCCTCTCTCTCAGCTGCATGCTAGGTCCTCAGCATTCCCACAAAGGAGATGTTGCTTCTCTGATGCCAGCCCTGTGCCAAGTGCCTGGAGCAGCCAGGCTGGATGAGGTGCCAAGCTGACTCAATTTTCTTCAGCCCTTCTTCCCCCTAGTCCTGCTCAGCACCTCGGGCATTTGCTGATGTAGTTTTATGGTACAATAAAGGTGTTACTGTCATTTCTGCCCTCCCCATCACTGTGCTCTGATCATGAGGGATGTCCTGAGATCAGCCCTGGTGCCATAATGCTCTGCCAGTATATCCCACTGTGGGTGGACTTGTGACCCAGTGTAGGCTCAGAACAGTGCCTGCATTGGGACACTTTTGGGCAGTGCTGCCAGTCTGGGATCAACAGACAGGTTCAAATAAAAAACAGGTCCTGCTATTGCCTGAGCCAGGAAGAGTCCCAGCTTTGTATTCCATCACTGCATCTTGGAGACAGAGCTGCCAGACTCCAGACTTCTAGGTCCTGAAGAACCACATTCTCCCCTGTGCAGGGCAGGACCGGACGGGCTTGGCTCGCTCCCTCCTTGGCGGAACCGAGCCTGGGGTGACGAGACCTCGGCCGGGAACCGGGATGACGCTGCTCCACACAGGACCGGAGCACGGTGGGGCCCTCGCCCGCGGCAGCGCATCCCGCAGGATCCCGCTGTAACCATTGTTCCCCATGACTGAGGAACGGATCCCGGGGGAATTCGCTGTTTCCCGGCACCGCAAGCCCCGAGGGGACCTCGGGGACCGGGACAGGGCGGCTGGGCCGAGCCGAGGCCAGCGCGGACGGGGTGTGTCCGGCGGGGGAGGATCAGAGTGGCGAGGGGCTCCACCTCCCGGGGCTAAAAGCCTGGGGCGGACGGCGGTGCGGTTGTCCCGGGAAAGTTGAGACCGAGTTGCCATCGGCTCAGAGCCGGAGCGGCTCCAGGAGCGGCAGCAGCGCGGTCGGGGGCTGTCGGTGCGGGTGCCCCTCGGGGCGACGCCCACAGTCCCTCGCTCTCCCTACGGCCCCTCTGCCCTTGGTGCTGGTGATGACCCTGAACACGCAGCCCGGGAGCAGGAGCCCGCTGCGGCGGAGGGCCAGCACCCCGCTCCCGCGACCCGGTGGCTCTAGGGCCACTTCGCGGGGCGAGCCCTGTCACCCCCAGCTCGGCCACACCGCCTCCGAGCCGGGCGGCAGGACCCCCCGCAGCAGCTGGTCCCCCGACCCCTCGGGCTCCCCAAGCCTCAGGGAGCCCCGGTACCGAGTGGTGCTGCTGGGTGACCCCGGCGTGGGGAAGACCAGCCTGGTCAACCTCTTCGCCGGCGTCCAGGAGAGGGACCTGCTGGACCAGCACGGAGGTGGGTGTCTGGTGGGGGGTCTGCTGCAGGGTCACCTGCAGGACATCCTGTGGCCCCATGATGGGACAAATGCATGTGGGAGGCAGAGAGGAGTCTGGGACCTTGCTGTCAGGGAAGTGCGGCACTGACCGACTTCTGGTGTCCCGCAGGGGCCGCATACGAGCGCAGGCTGACCGTGGATGGCGAGGAGACTACGCTGCTGGTGCTGGACACCTGGGAGCCAGAGCAGAGGGTATGGAAGGGCTGGGTGTTGGAGTGAGCTGGGTGAGCCAGGATGTGCCCAGGGGGCATTGTATGGGCACAAGTGCTGTCTTGGGGCCTCTGAGTGCTTTGAAGGGAACCTGGGGCTGCTCTGTCCATGTCTGAGGCTCACCACCATGGAGTGCAGGACACACGCTGGGCAAGACAGGCTGGGGTCACTTCTCTGCCCAGCTCTGTGCCCACCCTCGCCGGGCATGGGAGGCTGCCTGCCTCTCACTGGTATGGGTTATTATATGATAACCCACTTCAAAATGCATAGAAATGGTTTTGGAATGGGGTTGAAGGATCCAACCGGATAAACCCATGGGTCGGTATCACCAGCCAGAACACTTTAACAGACAGAATGGTGCCCCCAAGAGCCCAGCACAGGGCATTCCTCATGCCCAAAACATGAGGTATCTCCTGTGCAGAAATACCAGTGCTGCTGTCACTGCCTCCCTCCAAACGCCTCCCTCCTTCCCTTAATGCCAGGGCCCTGCATTCCTGTAGGTGCCACCATACAGTGAGTCCCCAGGAGTGGGGATGGAGTCAGTGCCCAGGCTGTGGACAGGGGTGCAGCACCCACAGGGACTGAGGCTGTGTTTGGAACTTAACTGCATGGGCCAGAGATGCCTCAGCATTGTAACACCCCGACAATGGCCCCTTTTTTTCCACTATGGCTTATTCCCACACTGCCCAGCAGTGCCTGGATCATGCAGGGTGCAGCCCACCACACTGTCCCAGGGCATTCCCAGCAGATTCAGCCTCACCTCCTCACACCAAGCTGAGCCCACAGCCCTAGTTTGCTGTTGATAGAGAGGAAAACTCCCTAACACTCCCCTCAAAATCAAGCGCTTTTAATCTGCATTTTGTTAATAGGGTAACACATCTGTTCTCCACAGTGTGGGGGCTGGTGGGGTCACTGAGAGGTCCCATCAGTGCCAGGGCGCTCTGCTGTCCGCTGGAAGTGGTCATGGCCACGGATTGGTGACATCTTGTTCCCCATGTGGTGACAGGGTGAGGAGAGCCAGCGCCGTGGCCACTGCCTGCAGGTAGGGAATGCCTACATCATCGTTTACTCTGTCACTGACCGGGACAGCTTCGAGAGTGCCTCAGAGCTGCGCATCCAACTGCGCCGCGTGCGCCAGGCTGAGGACATCCCCATCATCCTGGTGGGGAACAAAACTGACCTGGTGCGGTGCCGTGAGGTGTCCGAGGAAGGTGAGTAGGGGGAGAAGGTTCTGGCTGGTGAAGACCCCTGAGGGGGCTCCATGCCCAGCTGCTTGCCCCATATCTGTCCTCTCGTTCCTGGATGTGCAGCTGCTGTTGTGCATGTGGCAGCACCCATCCCACAGCACTTGGGGTGCCAGCAGGGCCATGCCCCCTCCCTGCCCTTCCTTTGCAGAGGGCCAGGCCTGCGCCGCTGTCTTCGACTGCAAGTTCATTGAGACATCAGCAGCTCTGCAGCACAACGTGGCCGAGCTCTTCGAGGGGGTGGTGCGGCAGATCCGCCTGCGCCAAGGGGGCAAGAAGTCCCACCTGCACCCCACGCCTGGTCAGAAGCACAAGGAGAGCCTCACCAGCAGAGCCCGGCACTTCCTTGACAGGCTGGTGGCCAGGAACAGCAGCAAAGTGGCCCTCAAAGTCCGTTCCAAGTCCTGCCATGACCTGTCTGTGCTCTGAGATCCACAGTCCTGTCCCTCCATACACGCTGGCTGGGACTCTGCTCTCTATCAGCAGTGTGGCCAGTGGCTCTATGGAGAGCTCAGATGGGACTGGAGTGATGCTGAGGATGTGGAACTTTTTTCACTGGTGCTGAGGGATGCAAAGGTGCTCTGGATCTGGCCACTCTCCTCCAGGAGAGGGGATAAGTGGGACCAGGTCTATGGAGTGGAAGATGGGATGGGTACCTGCACTTGGAGCAGTGAGATTTTGGATTACAGCTGCTCCTGCAGAGCTGGAGGTGAGGGGTGGTTGTGCCCCAGAGCAGGGCTGGAGACTACCAGGAGTGTGGCAGGTCCTGTTCACAGTGCCACCCTTTGCAGTGCAGCAGGGACTGGCAAGGACACTGTGGCATTGTCCACCTTGGACAGCCTCAAGCATGGGAAGAAGGGACAGGGGAGCACCAGTGGCATCACCTGACACCCTGACCCTGCTGTGCCAGGGCTTTGTGCCATGTCTCACTGGTACCAGTGTTTCTGTGCTCTCTCTGTACTGGTGTGATGGGGAAACCCTTGATCTGCAGAATAAATTGCATCAGGGAGGTGCTGTTCTCTACTGGGGAGCCACATCCCAGATCCACATGGTCAGATTGAAGCTCTGTTCCTTGCCTATGGCCAGGGCTGAGGATCTGCTTCCTGCTCTAGCCAGGTCTTGGCTGGCTCCTCCATTAGCTGGAGTATCTTGGGGCAGGGAGAGCCTCTGTCCAGGGCTTCCTTTGGCCACCCTTGGTGGAGGTCCTAATTTCTCACCCAGTGGTCCAGCAGTGTCCCGTGTGAAGCCCCCTACATTTCCCAGCTCTGGAAAAGCCTCTGGGAAGGGCTGAGCTCTGCTGAGCTGCAGGTTTAAAGCCCCTGAGCACCGTGGGAGCTGCAGCCTGGGCAAGGAGCCGGATGCTTGGTGGCTCCTCATGCCCCAGGAAGGGGCAGGGAGCAGGAGCCAAGTGGAATGGCACAGCCAGGAAGGGACGTGCTTGGCTGCAGCAAGCAGGGAGTGACCCTGGGCACTCAGGGAAGCAATGCTGGAGCTGTGTGGGCTTTGCCTGTTGTTTATAGGCTGTGTTGCCATCCAGCAGCTGGGATTCCATGGGGGAACCTGCTCATTATCTTGGGCCTGATGCCAGGGAGGATCAGCGGTGCCCTCCTACCCGGGTCAGGAGTTTCCGCTTGCTCTGTGGTCAGACTGTGGGGAACCACTGGCTGTGGCTGGCACAAATGGGACACTGGGATGGGGCAGCACCCTGTCCTTATGGGAAACTAGTCTCTCTAGAGGTGCAAATCCCAAGCTTTACTATCAGAAATGGGGAGGTGGGTGCTAAGATGTTTTTCCATGCTGCTCCATCCTTGCTGCTGCTCTGCTCCTACTGCTTTGCCCTGGAGCTCCCGGCTGGCTGATTCCTGATGCTGCTGGAAGCGATGCTGTGGTTCACACAGCATCAGCCAAGCCGGGGTTGGGGGCTGCACCCGAGGGACAGCGGCTCCTTGCTGCTGCCAGTCCCTCCCACAGCTGCAGCTGGTGTTTCCCTATGGCAGGGGATGGGGGAGGGGGGACATGGGATGGAAAGTTGGCAGTCAGCAGAGAGGGGAGTGGAAAGAATGAGCTCAAACCCAGAAAAATGCGGCCGTGCTGGAGGATGGGAGGAGTGGGAGGAGAGGCCAAGGGGGGCCACGGTGAGGCGCTGGGAAAGGGAGAGAGGGTGGAAGGAGGAGATGCTGGCAGGGTGCCAAGAACTGCCTGTGGCCCTCATCTGGGCCCCCTCCTGGGGAAGGTGGTGCCAGGTCTCTGTGGTACCAACTGCTCCAGCGAGTGCTCCCGGGGCTATCCCAGTGCATCTGCCTCTGGGCAGCACTGGCTCCAGTGCTATCTGTCCCTGGGTAGCCATCAGTCCCAATGCCATCCATCCCTGGATGGCCACCAGCCCTAGTACAGTCTCCCCCCGTCCCATGGGCTCCCTGGTGCCACCAGCCCCAGTGCCAACCCTGCTCCCAACTCCAGGGGATCCTGCTGGCTCCTGGGTGGCACGTGGTCACCCTGGGACAGCAGCCCTGGACTCCCCCATCTCGCTCTGCACAGCGACGCTGCCTTTTGTGAGGATTCCCAAGCCAGGCTGGAATTCAGAAAGGGACAGTGATGAGGTCAGGAGCCGTGCTGTGCCAAGCTGGGACATGGCAGCAGGGTGGGATGCAGAGGGGTATGTGGGCATACTGCCTTCTCTTGCCCATCCTTCTCTGCTCTGGGAACAGCAGTCGCACAGAGAGGGCAGCATCCCGGGCAGGAGGCCAACCCCGAAGAGAGGGGCTCCCAGGAGGCCTTCCCATCTGCCCTCTGCCTGAAACACGGAACTATGAATCACCCGGTCCTGAAATAGATTCCTTTTATTTAAAATACAAAATTTAAAAGGCATTTTTAAAAAAATTAAAGGCTTGCGTTTTAATCCCTGCTGTGCTCCCATCTCCTGCCCATGGCTCAGACCTAAACTGGGGGCAGCACCATTTCACTGTGCTCAAATCCTCACCATTTTTTGCTCCTCAGCAGATTTTTATCCCAGCGAGGAGGAAAAGGAGAAGGCTTGGTGGCACAGCCGAGCTGCCAGTGGCTTGGACTATTTGCGAGGAAAACACACATTTGGGCCAATTTTCCAGCAGAGCCCTGGCCCCAGTCCAGCGCATGGGGAGAATTTGCTGCCATTTATAAAGCATTTTACAGAGGCGCTGTTTGCTGCGACCACGGGTGGGCTAGGAGCAGTCCGGGGGGATTCCCAAGAACAGGGGTGCAGATCCTTAGAAAACGGTCAAGGGCAGGAAAGCCCAGAGCAGCCCAGGAGCACCCGACCACACTCGCCCGGATCACCAGCACCTGGAGCTCCCATCTCCCCGCTCGCGCTCCGGGGGGGCCGCGGGAAACCGGGACCCCTGCCCGCAGCGACCTCCTCGAGCACAGCAGGATCGGGCAGAGCCCGGGCCTCGGCCCGGGGGTAGCGGGGCCGGGCTCTGCCCTTCTCCTGGCACCGGGGCCGCCGGGGCGGGGCCGGCTTCAGCGCCGCTACGCGTGACGCACTTCCGGTCGGTAAGGGGACGTGTCGGTGCGGACCGCGGTGGGAGCAGCCGCCATGGAGGAGCCCGCGGCGCACAACGGCAGCGCCGCCGGGCCCACGCCCGGGGCCGGGACCCCTGCCCGCCCGCCTGCCACCCCCGAGGGTATGGCGCTGGCCTACGGCAGCCTCGTCCTCATGGCGCTGCTGCCCATCTTCTTCGGGGCGCTGCGCTCCGTCAGCTGCGCCAAGAGCAAGGTACCCCCGCGGCTCGGGGCAGCCGGGCCTATGGGCCTCGCCCCTCCCCAAGGGTCCCCTCCGGGCGCCCCGTTCCACGGGCGGACCGGCAGCTGCATGTCCCCCGACCCGGCCCTGGGCCTAGAAGCGCAGGGGACCCCGGGGAGAGAGTTGGCTTCCCCCGGGGCTTCTTCAGCCACGTCCTCACTGCCCCGGTAAATTCAAGTGCTGCAAAACACAACCGTCCCTTGTCCCTCCTCAAGAGGAGCTGTGTTGGGGGGACTCGTGTGTGGCTGTGCCCCGCGGGGCTGGGGCTGCTCCGAGGCTGCTCTCCTGCCTGTACACCCTGTCCTGCCCCGGTACTTCTCCCACTGTTCTCTGCAGGGACTAAAATCCCAACAGCTGGGCTGGTGTAGCTCAGGAGGAAGGACTGTTTTACACAGTCTGATCTATTACTGTTTTTAAAATCTCCTTGTGAGCCCTTAAGCCTCATATCAGGGGCTTCTGCGGATCTTGGGGGGCTTCTGGCAGCCCAGGCAGGTTTAGGGTAAACAAAGCCCACCCATGGTTTAGGGTGGGGTGTTCTCATCTCTCACTCTGCAGGGAACAGTAGGAATGTGGACACCTCTGTGCTGCTGGGCACAGTGTGACAACTGCTGTGGCTTGGATAAGCTGCACAAGGGCTTTTGAGGTGCCCTCGATCTGTACTGGCTGCAGGTGTTTGCCTGAGTGAGATTAGATCTCTGAGCAGCAGCTAGCTGGGCCTGGAGCGGGCAGGAAACAGGCAGCCCTCTGCCTCCTCTGAAAGCTGAAGGTCTCCTGTGGGAAATGGCTTGAAAGGGGCTGCTTGAGCTGGTGTAAAGATGTCTTGGAATGGGTTTGTAAATCTAGGTCTTTTAAGCACAAGAAATGACCTAAGAGCAAGGTGAGATGAGAAGGTGGCTGGAGAGACACGTTGTGTACAGGGTGATCACAGATGGTGGCACAGATGGGGCTGGCTGGGCGTGAGCGGTGAGGGAGCCCAGCTCCCCTCTGGGCAAGGGAGAAAGGAACAACGCCAGCACAGGATTTTTCCTTCTCCAAGAGGAAAAAACCAGTAAATTGTGGCTGCCCTGGGAAGGACAAGTACAAGGTTTGTGTTTTCCAGCTCAGGCTCTGACACAGCCTCACCTCCAGATATAGCAGGGGCCAGTGGGTGTTTTATATCAAAGCCACTGTGGAGCCCTGCATGTTGTGTCTGCTCACCCCCAGCTCAGGTGTGAGGCCAGAGCAGAAGCTGATCCATTCCTGTTCTCTCTTTCCCTCCCCAGAACTCTTCGGAGATGCCAGAGACCATTACCAGCCGAGATGCTGCTCGCTTTCCCATTGTTGCCAGTTGCACCCTCCTGGGGCTCTACCTCTTCTTTAAAGTGAGTAGCACTGGAGCTGGGGCAGGTCCTCCTGCCTGGCAGGAGTTCCCATAATGGGGTGACTCTGTTTTTGGCTGTTAGTGTTGGGACAGAAGGTGTGTAAGGCTGCACAGATCGAGCTCTTCGGTGTTACTGTGCAGGAGAACGTCAGTTCTTGCCTGAATTGTCACAGCTTGGGGGAAATCAGAGCCTGTTTGTGCACAGGTTGTTTCTGGAGAGCTGCCAAGGAGCAAATAGCCCTGAGCTCTTCCTGCCTCCATGGGGCAACCTGACAGGGCACAGGCAGGAGCCAGAGGGTGCCAGGGACTCTGAGGGGCAAATGCTGTTGGCTCTTGTGTTGTGCTCCTGGTGCTCTTTGGCTGCAGGAGTCCCTGTGTGATCAGGTGAAGTCTTCTAGATTTTCAGAGCCCACAAGCAGAGTCAGGTGACCTGAGTAATGGATGGGAGCTCTGAGCAGCACATGCTTTTGGTGGTGTGGAGAAGATATCTTGGTCTCAAGCACCTTGGACTGCCCATGCAGGTCTGGCACGTGGCTGAGCTCTCAGAGGGGTCTGGGGAGCTGCTGCAGAGTGGTCCTGTGGGCATGGCAGCTTCCAGCTGTGCTGCTCTTGGATACCTGCAAGGTGCCAGGGTGCTCCTGGCTGGCCAGGAGGTGAGGGTTAAGGTGCAGAGTTGGTAATGCTACAGTTCAGTCCCTTTTCTTCCAATGGCTATGTGTCACGTGCTCTCTAATTCCAGCATCCTTCCCAGGAGAGCACAGAGGGTCCCAGGGTCCTTCCACACTGGTTTGTAGGGATGTGATTCAGTAAAGGGAGCATGTGACTTGGAGGGCAGCAGTTTTAATAACACCCCGGTTGATTAGGACAGGGGATGCTGCTCCCCTGGGCCTGGGCTGCCCCTGGGAGCAGTGCCTCTCTCCCTGCTCTGCGGGGGAAGCTCTGGCCTCCTTTCTGCAGCACTGAGCAGCTCACAGATGCACAACAGCTCACGGGCCCATTGTGCTTGTTCTTTGAGCACATGGCTATTTCCAACATATTCTCCCTCAGCATGCAGGAATTTGGGTTATTCTAGCTATTCTTCTCATCTCCCTGGAGCACTGACACAGCAGCTGCCAACAGGAGCATGAGGATAGGGAGAATGCTGTGGTAACTAACCTCTCTGTGGTTTTCTTGCAGATTTTCTCTCAAGAGTACATCAATCTTCTGCTTTCCATGTATTTTTTTGTGCTGGGGATCCTGGCCCTGTCCCACACTATCAGGTACAGCACGAAGATGAGTGTGACTGGGGCAGGGCTACCCGAGGCTTCAGTTCATTTTATTGGGAGGTTTTTAGAGCACCACTGCCCTGCCAGGTCTTTAGGGTATTTGCCCAGCCTCTTAGGGTCTTGTCCCTTGGTGGTGGGAACCAAAGCCCTGGGGGTCCTGGGAAGCCAGTACCCCATACAACATCACTGGGAGAGCTTGTGGGGGTGTCAGTGGACACCATCATGGGACAAGGCCAGCTTATCCTAAGGAGCTTCTCTGAGTCAGAATCACAGAATCAGAATATCCCAAGTTGGAAGGGACCCAGAGGGATCAAGTCCAACTTCTAACCCTCCACAGGAGAACTCCAAAAATCCCACTGTGTTCCTGTAGAGTGTTTTCCAAACAGTTCTTGAAATCTGGCAGGCTCAGGATCATGACCACTTCCCTGGGGAATTTGTAACAGTGTCTAGACACCCTGTGGGTGAAGAGCCTTTTACTGATATCCAGCTTAAGCCTCTCTTGGCATAGTCCTTGCTGCCCTGCAGAGGGGAGAGCTCTTCAGCATCCTTACTGGGATGGGTGACACAGGCAGCTGGAGCTCATGGTGATGTCCCTGGCCTCTTGTGGTCATGTGTGGCACAAGGTTTTGAAAGCTCAGGCTGTTTCAGTTACTGAAAAAGTCAAACTGGTTTCCTGTTTAATGAGCTCTGGGACGTTGAGGGACAGATGCTTTCCTTAAGCTGGTGCAGGGCAAGGGCTTTGGTTTACTCCTGGCTCTGCCGTGCTGGTACCCATCCATTGCTGCACCCTGACTATGCTGGGTACCCAGAGGGTTGCTGGGGGGCATGGGCATTTGCTGGGGTCTAGGGTGGGTCCTCCTTTCTTGTGAGTGATGCTCTGTTTTCTTGCCCTGCAGTATTTGTGGGGACTGTCACATATAGCCAGATCAGACCTCTGTGTAGGATGAGTTGCTGTGGCTCCTGCCAGTCCCTGATGGAGCAGATGGGGTTTCCCCATTATGGGAGGGAGGTATGGGGCCCCCTCAAATGCAGAGGTGCTGGGCAGCACATCGTGTGGGGTTTCTGTCAAACTGCCCTTCTCTACACCTCTCGTTTCAGCCCCATGATGAACAGATTCTTCCCTGCAAATTTCCCCAACAAACAGTACCAGCTCCTCTTCACCCAGGGCTCCGGGGAGAGCAAGGAGGGTACGTTGGCTCGCCGGTCTTTCAGGGGAGCCTGGATGTTTTCTGCCTTTACAGTTTTGGGGTTTTTTTCTCTCTTGTTTGGTCTCAAGACTCTCAGCCCATTGAAACAACCTTCTCAAAGACTTGCCTCTTGCTCCCCGCTGAGCTTCCATAGCCAGTGTGAGCCCCATGTGTCCCTGCAGAGCTGGGCTGGCACTCTGCCTCTGTGCTGCCTCTGGCTGGCAGGGAGACCCCAGAAACACCTCCCAGAGTGCTGTGGGGATGGAGCTATGGCTATTGATAAATGCACAGCCTTTGTTTAAGCCCCTTGGAAAGCATAGGTCTGACTGGTTTCTGCTGCCTTATCTGGGCCAGATCTTTGCACTGGCAGAAGATGCTTTGATAAGTATCCTGCACTGTAGTAGCTTTACTGAAAAGGGAGTACTTCTGGTGATACCACCAGGAGTTAACTGGCACAGGAAGAGGGAGAAGATTTGTCTCTCCCTGCCTTAGGCAGTGCCTGAATCCAATTTCCTTATTGACAGCAGGACTGTGGATGCTGTCCATGTGCAGAGTCTGGCTAAAGGAGAAGGTCTGAGCTTTCCAGGGCCCACTGCTCATTCCCAGGCAGTTTACATATGTGTACCATGGGTACAGTTCCCTCCTTTGGGATGTGAGCACTGAGCTCTGGGCTCCCTGGCTGTGGAATCACTCATCTCAGCCCTGCATGGGAAGGGGAGCTGCCCGGCCTGCCCCAAATCTGACTTCTCTGTTTTCTTGCAGAAATAGTGAATTACGAGTTTGACAGCAAGGATCTCGTGTGCCTGGCCTTGAGCAGTGTTGTGGGGGTCTGGTACCTGCTGAGAAAGGTAAGTGAGACACAACTGGGGACTGGGCTGGGTTGGGCACTGACTCATTTCCATGCGAGATGGGGGTTCCGTGTACAGCAGGACCCAGATCTCCTTTTCCTGTCCTTCTCAGCACTGGATTGCCAACAATCTCTTCGGGCTAGCATTCTCCCTTAATGGGGTAGAGCTGCTGCACCTGAACAACGTCAGCACTGGCTGTATCTTGCTTGGGGGCCTCTTCATCTACGATGTGTTCTGGGTAAGTGGGAGCATTCCACAGGCCGTTGGTGGAAGCATGTGCCTGGCATTCTGCCTTTCTGGAGGTACCACACTGGCTGGACACACACTTAAGTCAGAATTTTCATTTTCTCAACCCAGAGGGGTGTGGCAGGGTTGATGACAGAATCCACAGTGGCAGAATATGGCTCATCAAGTGTGTTTTCTTTTATTCTCTTGCTCAGAGAGCCCAAGGCTGGCAGGGACCTCATCAGGGCTGTTGTGGGGTACTCAGTGTGTGTCATATCTTGTCCTGTATTCCCCACTATGGTCTTCCCAAGGCCTGACAGCTGTTGGGTGGGCTGGAGGCTGCTCTGGGGCACACTGAGCCTGCTTGTATGAGCTATGCCTTGGCGCTGTCATCTGCTGGTTTCGTTAGTGCCCTTCTGTTCTCTTGCACAGAGGACCAGACACTGGAATGGCTCCAGTCGCTTTTCTTCAGCCAGTGCTGCACCCTGACTTTTTCATTTTGAGGTTTTCCTTATTTCTTGCAGTGTATTTGAGCTGCTTTCATAGAGAAAAGGGGGGTGGGGAAGACAGGAATGCAGTCCTGCGCTCTGCTCCATGCATGGGAGAATGTTTCTCCTTGTAATGTCCATATTCCCTAGTCCTTCCTGCTGCCTCCACCTTCTGAATCACCATGTTTCCAAATGTCTGAGAGCCTTGTGTACTCTGCAGCTGCCTGTCTAATCCCCCCCATATTTGTGCCTGGCTACTGTGGGTTGTTTTGTACTTGGCCAGTGGTGCCTCTGTTTCCCAGGCTCGTTAACAGTCTGGGCTCTGTGGTTTTTTAGCCTGTGGGCCACTTCCTCCACAGCTCTCAGCTGGAGAGGACTCAGCCTTCTGCCTTAGCACACCTGGTGTCCCAGGCCCTTCTTAGTGTGCAAGTGTCTTCCCAGTGCTTTGGGGACAGTGAGTGCACTCTACTCTCCACTTGCTGGCTGTCTCCCACCTCAGCTTCCCCATGGATCAGAGTATTGCTGGAGACTTACAGGAAGGGCTGCCTTGAAGTGGAGGCCCTCGTCCTGTGCCCCTCTGTAGGAACTGGTCCCGTGGATCTTGGCATGTATTCAATCACAGTGAGATCCCAGGAGGGTTTCGAGGAGGGAGGAGATCTCAGTGGGCTGATGCTATTGCCCCCACATAGTCTTAGGGGGGCATGTGATGTTTTCCCTGTTCCCAGTCTCGAGTCCTGTCACTCCATGGCAGTGCTCATAACTTGCTGCACCTTATGGGAGTTAATCTGATGCTTTAAGATTTCCCTTTAATCCAAGGCTTCAGGATCTTTCTCATCCAGTGCTAACCAGCTCCTGCTTTTTGAGCCTGCTGGACTGGAGGCTTGGAAATGGAAAGGTGCAGAGATCAGGGTGGCTGCCCTCAGTGTTTACAGTCCACCCCCAAAATGCTGCCAGTATTTACAGCTGATAGGGCCGTGCAAGTAAACGACCTCAGAGCAAACTGCAGCTGATCTGACATTTGCTCCTGTCCCTGCTGGAAGCTCCCAGGCTGGGACACTGCTGGAAGCTTCTGCCCTCCAGTTGGCCTTTACATGAAGATGACTGATTAAAGCTGAACTGAGGTGCAGGGCAGGGTGGTCAGCAGCAGCTCTGCCATGTGTGTGCTGTCCCTATGCTGCTCTAAAAGCAGAACAGCCATGAAGTGGCCACCTCCCTCAGTGCCTTCAATGCCTCTTCCCCTAGACAATGGGTTTGCTTACAGGGCTCCTGTGCCCACATTTTGGCAGGTCTTTGGCTATTTTCTGCCACTGAGGCCACTCCTGGCCTTGGGGTGAGGCTGTAGCTGAGTGTGTGGGTTCCTGGGCAGCTGTGGTCACCTTAGGCTTCACTGTTGCAGGTCTTTGGCACCAACGTGATGGTGACAGTTGCCAAATCATTCGAGGCCCCAATAAAACGTGAGTAGATCTTCCCTGTGTGCTGGGGTTTGTTTTGCTGCAAGCCCTGCCCCATGCACCCTCCACCTCTGAAGATGGCTCAGGCTGGGATGTGTGCAGGAGCATTTCCTGCTCATGACCCCTCTGCCCTGTCACTGGCCAGCCTCAAGCCAACACAGGTCCCTGGAAAGGGATGGTTTGCAGAGCTCTGGTCTGTCCGGGTCACTCTGCACCTTTGGAGTGTGCAGTTTCACTTGCTTGTAAAAACAGTCCATACCAAATAAACACCACAAAAAAAAAAAAGTCACAGAGCCCCAAAACAAACAGCAGGAGGGGTGAACTGGTGCTACTGTGGAGCTTGCAGTAGTTTGGGTCCTGGGACCTCTTGGTTTCTTGTCCTGGAATTGTCCCAGAAAGAACAAAGAAAACTTCAGGGAAGGAGGGGACTGAGAGCAGGGACAGGTCCCTTGCCCTGCCCTGGTCCCGGTGGGGCTGGGGTCTGCTCATTGGGGACATTCCCCCTCACTGTGCCTTGCTCTGCTCCTCGCAGTGGTTTTCCCTCAGGACCTGCTGGAGAAGGGGCTGGATGCCGACAACTTCGCCATGCTGGGACTGGGAGACATTGTCATTCCGGGTGAGGACAGAAGAGGAAGGACAGGCCTGGGGTCTCTTTTGAGTGGGCTGCGGGGGGCTGAGCAGGTGCCTGGCCCTGCTCTTGGCCAGGCACAGCTCAGTGCGGGTTTCCCTGTGGATTCTCCCGGCAGGTCCGGGTGTTGTCCCAGTGCCGCGTGCCACGAGAGGGCACTGTCACCCCGGGCACGGCACCGGCACACCGCGGCTCCTCCCTGCCGCGCTCAGCCTGCCCTGCCCCTCCATCCCTCGCTGTCCCTTCCCTGCTCCTCTGCCGCCTCGCTGTCCCTCCTCTGCCACTTCCAGCCCCTCATTGTTTCCTTCTCCCTGCAGGGATCTTCATTGCCTTGCTGCTGCGGTTTGATATCAGGTGAGCAGGCAGCAGGGAAGGGTCTGGCAGGTTGGATCTTGCAACATATTTGAGCTGCTTTTGTAGAGGAAAAAAGGGAAGAGGGAGCCAGGAGTGCAGTTGTGTGCTCCCTTCTGGAGCTGGGTGTGGGGACACACCAGGGGGTGTAAGGAAAAGATCTTGGAAGAGGGGGCTGGCTCTGTGGGTATGTCCTGAGCACTGGGGGCAAGTGGTTGAGTTCAAGCATAGGTAGGACCGGCAGCATAGAGGTGGGAATCAGGGAAGTAGCACACAGCAGCCCCACAGAACCTCACCAGCTCCCAGGAACCACGGAGTGGAGGGCAGTGAGAGGAAGCAGTGACAGCGTGGGAAAGAGCCGGGGGTGCTGGCACCTGGACAGTGCTCATGTGGATGCAGATTGGTGCCTGGCAGTGCTGGCTGCCTCCAGGTTGCCACTAAGGTTGGAGGAAGCAGCTCCTTCCCACGTAGGGAAGCTGCACCTACAGCTGGGCTGCAGCAGTTGCCCCACACTGAAAGGCTCTGGGGGACAGGGTGCACTGTGACTGCGGTGGTGTGGCTCCATTCCCACTGCTCTTGCACAGACCCTCTGGTCTCTGCCAGCTCTTCCAGGTGTTACCACCCACATCCTGCCTGCACCTGCTGGGAATCCCAGTTCCCGCAGCCTGCCCTGTGATAAAATAGCAACTGCTGAGAGCCAGGGACAGGCCCATCTCACCAAGACAATGGGACCTTCTCCCTGGTTCCCAGCTCCAATTCCTCCCTTCCCAGTTGCCATCCAGCAGCAAGATCACTTGCCTTCTTCCCTTCTCCAGTCTCTCACCTGGGCATTACTGCCTTCAGTCCCACACAATTCGCTCCCCACGCTCCACTGTGGTGGGAGATGGCTAAGAGTACCAGGCCAATTCCATTTTGCCTACTGGCATTCCAGACTGGAGGTCACTGAACTGTTCCCTTTTCCTACAGCCTGAAGAAGAACACGCACACGTATTTCTACACCAGCTTTGTGGCCTACATCTTTGGGCTGGGCCTCACCATATTCATCATGCACATCTTCAAGCATGCTCAGGTGAGCTCCACCCTGCTGCCTCCTATGAATACACATCCAAGTGGGTCAGGCCAGCTTGGCCACAAATTTCCTGCAATGCTTCTCTTGGCTTTGATTTTCTAGTGCCTGCCTGTACCTTTCCCTGCCCGAAGCTCCTGTGCCCATCTGGAGCAGAAGCCTGCTTGGGGCAAGGCGTCTTGTTTCCAACAACAGCCCCTCTGCCAGAGGCCCTGTGCTTCTTGGCACTTTGCAACCAAGCTGCCCTGAGCACCCACTGGCTGTACTGCAGGGGGCTCTGGGAGCCCATACACTGAGGTCTGCCCAGGCACTCTTGGTGTGTTCATGGCCCACTGGGACCTCACAGTGAGGATTTTCACAGAATCCCAGAATGGTTTGGGAAGAGACCTTGGAGACCATCTTGTTTAAACTCCCTGCCATGGGTAGACACCAACCACTAGACCAGTCTGCTCCACGCCCTGTTCCAACCTGGCCTTGAACACTTCCAGGGATTAAACATCCACAGCTTCTCTGGGCAGCTTGTGCCAGGATCTCACCACTCTCACAGGAAAGGATTTCCTCCTAATATCCAATCTAGCTTCATGCTGCTGTAGCTCTAATTTAGCTCTTGAAGCTGTTTTTTTGGGGTGTTAACTCGCTGTGTAGCCGTGTGACAGGCACCATGGGTGCAGAGGGGACAAGGCCTTGAGCTCACCTTGCACTCTTCCCTCAGGGTGATTTGTGGTTTGGTTTTACAGTTGTTTTTCTCCCCCACAGCCTGCACTGCTGTACCTGGTCCCTGCCTGCATTGGATTCCCGCTTCTTGTGGCCTTGGCAAAGGGAGAAGTAACCGAAATGTTCAGGTGAGCCTCAGCTGATGGAGCTGTTTTGCCGGCGGCGCTGGAGCACATGAAGCGTGCAGATGTTCCCACGCCTGAGCACAGCTGGAGGGATGGGTTCATCTGGGCATGCTCTGGGTGTGTGCACCAGCACGTGCGTGGGTGGAGGGAGCGGGTCTGTGTTTGTACATGCCGGGCCTGGCTCCAGCCGCCTCCCGGGAGCTGGGTGGGAGCTGTGCTGTGGTACCAGCAGGCAGCACCTGGTATTGCTTTACGCCCCAGTGACAGACGCTTCCCATGCGCTGGCAGGCAGGGGAGGGTGGGACTGCACACCTGGTGTGGAGATACTTGGTCATTGTGTCCCAGGGCCCGTGGGTGGGGAAAAATGGAGCCAGAGCTGGCTGTGAGAGCAGCCAGGGCTGATTTGAGCACATCCCAACCTCCCCACTTGGGCAAAGTCTCTTTGTTTGCAGTAGCCTCCCTGCCCCAGAGATGGTGGGTACATAGGAAGGGGGTCTGGGTTGCTGTGCTCAGCTGTTCTCAGAGCCTGTCTGGGCTGTCAGTGGCAGCTCTAGCCTCCTGCCTGTGAGCTGTTTCTCTGTCATGCTCGAGACTTGGTGGTGGCTCAGCACAGTAATGACGGCTGATGCAGAGGAGGGAAGGGAGCGTCCTAAAGCAGGGCTGTGTACCCTCCAGCTTCCCCAGTGCCCCAGCCCGGGAAGCATTCCTGAGCTCCCAGCCTGCTCAGAGGGAAACTGGGCGAAACGGGAAGCCAGCTGTCTTCCCTCCTCCCTCCCTCCCCTCCCCTGGGAGATGCAGGTATGCATGTTCCCAGCCGGGCCGGTCCCTGGCCCTGCCGCACCTGCCCCTCCTTTGATGTTTGCTTCTGACAATTGCTGCTGCAGGCACTGAGTGTCCTGGGATCGTCCTTCCTGTGCACCTGGGATCCTGCAGCCGCTTTCCCCAGTGCTGTGACTCACCAGCTGACAGCAGCAGCACCTCCTGCCAGGAAACTGGGGAGAGATGAGCTGTGAGGCTGGGCCCACTGGGCATCAAGGAGCACAGGGAGCCTGGCAGCCTGGGGCTAGTGCCCTCCCAGAGCAGTAGCACAAGTTGCTCCAGGAGCAAAGTGTTGCCAGGGCAAGGGCAGGATGCTGGAGGGTTGTTGGGCCCTGGGGGCCAGACCTCCCTTGAAGTGGCTCCACTTGCAGGCAGAGGAAGTGGGATTCAGAGGGACCGATGCCTGGAGGGCAGTGGCTCCCACCGCAGGAATCCCACCAGGTGTAGCTCTGCTGTGCTGCTTTGGTATGCCCTGATCCTCCCTGGAGCTGGCAGTCCTTGTGGTCTCTGCCTGCACATGGTGTCTCACAGCAGTGAGGGTCTGCAGGTGGGATGGGAGCGAGCAGATCTATGCTGCAGGCTTAGGGAAGGGGTGCTGGTGGAGCAGAGGTGGGTGACATTGGGATCAGCTCCATGGCTCTCAGCCTTGCCAAACCTCCCTAGGGTAGGCAGGAAGCTCCACTCTGCCTCCCTCAGCAGTGGGACCCCATTCTGCCCCCCCGCCCCCATCTGTTGTGGGCATATTGTTTTTGAGTGGCAGGACAGGGTCTGCTGTATCTCTCTGTCACTTGCCCAGACCCTGGGCTGCTTCACTGCCACCTCCCCACTGCCCAGGCTTGCTCTCCCTAGGTTCTGGCTGCCTGGCTCTGCTCATGCCAGTGGGAGCTGCCTCATGCCTGAGTTTCAGTGCTCACTTTTCCATGCTGCAGCCCTGTCCTGGAGTCTGCAGGCAAGGAGAGGCCAGCTTGTGCGAGCAGGTGAAGGGGGATGCCAGGCTTCCCGCACAGGGTGGTGCGTTCTCGGTGCTCTCACTCCAAAACTCTTCTGCTTTTTCTCTCTCCCCACCCCACCTCCTTTCTGTCCTTGTCTTTCCCTTCCTGCTTCCTCTCTCTTCTGCAGCTATGAATCCTCTGCTGAAATCTTGCCTCACACACCAAGACTTACCCACTTCCCCACGGTGTCTGGCTCGCCGGCCAGCCTGGCTGATTCCATGCAGCAGAAACTGTCCTGTCCCCGCCGACGCCGGCAGCAGAGCCCTAGTGCCATGTAGCCACTGCCACAGGGGCCCCTTGTCTGTCGCTCTGGCCAGGTAGGGGCAGGTCCTGGCTCTCCTTGGCCCAAGCTCTCCCTATTCCCAGCTCTCCTCACCCCGTGCGCAGAGACCAGAGCTGTTGCTGCACTGCTCTGGGCCAGCTTCTCTCCCATTCTGAGAGATGAGACTGGGAAGGGCAAAGAAGATTTGACATCCCAGACCTTGTCCTTTCTGCTTGGAGCAGCATTCCTATTTCCTTAGCCAGAGCCCTGGGGCCACTGCTGGAGGGGGTTTGCAGCTGGAGGAGTGAGACCCTGGGAGGGAGGTCTTGCTGCAGTTCCCCTGTTAACTGGCCCTGCTGGCACCAGTGCTCAGCCAAGGAAAGCATGTGCTATCCAGGATATGCAATAGTGCTCTTGGGAACAAGGACAGAGCCCTGGGCACAGAGCTGGCCTGTGGCTGGGTCCACCCTATCCTTGAAGATGTCTGGGGGGGATGCATCCCTCATCTCCCTGCTTGGGCTCTGCCCCATGGAGCTTCCTGCGCTGGGGGCTGATGGCTGGAACCCACCTTGTCCTCAACAGCAGCAGGGCAGAACCCAAGGCCACAGGCTGGGCTGTCCCCACAGGGCTCTGTCCCCAGGGAGGAGCTGGCCCCACTCACGTCCCTCTTGTCCCCAGCTACGAGGAGAGTTCAACCCCCAAGGAGGCGCCAGGGGCTTCCAAAGAAGAGCAAACAGAAGCTTCCAAGAAGGAAAAGTGATCTTGCCTGTGGGCCATGCCCAGTGCTGCTGGGCTGGGGCCCTTCAAGACCCCTCTGCAAGTGACAGACGACAAAACAATTGTGCAAGAGCATCGTGTTGTGTGTGTCGGAGCAGCCACCCAGGTGGGGTATCGATGTATGCCGGTTTTTAAATTTTGTATTGTGCATTTGCTTTCTCTCATATTAAACCGTATTGAAGGAAGGAGTGCTGGTGTGGCCATGCCCCTGCTTAGCCGCCCAGCCAGCACTGGGACTGGCATCCAGCTCACACGCCTTCTCCCAGTGGGGCCGGTGGCCATTGTCTGGCTGTTTCCAAGTGACCGTCCCCTTCCCCCTCCCACTTCTCTGGCACTGGACTTTCCCCCAGCCTGGCCCCTGCTTTGCAATACCCAGATTTAGGGCCAGAGTCACTGAGCCCTGTGTGGGTTCCAGCTGGGATCTGGCCCCAGAGAAGGGTGGTGAGCAGGGATTGGGATGCAGGAATGCCACAGGGTGGGGACATGCTCTGCCTCAGCTGCTGGGGTGCTCAGTGAGCTGAGGCTAACGCCCCATGGCCTGAGGGAGCAGAAATGGGAGGGGTAGGGGTGGGTGACCCCAAACACAGCCCTGAAGCAGGGTGAGGACGACATGGATTGTCCTCCTTCCTTGCAGGGAGCCAGGCACCTTCCTGCACCGCTTTGGGCTGGGATGAGCAGAGGATGCTAGTGCAGGCATAGGGGCAGGAGGGGTTGTAGGCAGGGGCAGCTCCAACATCTACCTCAGCTTCCACTGGGACCAGCTGCCCTATGTCCTGCAGCACTGGCAGTGTCCTCCCTACCCCTCCTGGGGGCCCAGTGGAGGATCCTGCATCCCTTTGGCCATGCCCACTGCCAGAATAAATAGAAAGTGTTTGCTGGCTTGGCAGCTCCTCCACAAAAGCCGTATTGAACCATTATTCCCTGCGCCGGCTGCGAGCACTAAAAGTGGCGCCTCGCGTTCTGCCATCTAATGACCCTTCGCAGGCTCCTACAGATGTTTTCTATGACTTACAGCTCCTTTTCCAACAGCCCTGTCCGCAAAAACAAGAGGGGCCACTTTAATTCCAATTAAATACCTCCAGCTAAGCAAACAGTGTGCAGCAGGGTCTGGGTACAGCGCGGCCGCCAGGCCCAGCCCACCGAGTCACTGAGTCTAGACTCCAGATGTGATTTCACCAGCCTCCAGTGTTCCGTGGAGAAGGACTTCTGCTCTGCCATGGGGTGCAGGACCCTATCCTGAGTCAGGATCCCACTCCCCAGCCTGGTGTGTCCCTTGGTGTGGGGCTGGCACTGCATCGTGGGAAGCTCTGCATCCTCTCTGGCTTAGGTGGCAGGAGCTGCATCCCCATGCAGCCTCCAGAGGCCCCAAGAGTGCAGGAGCAGGCTGGGGGATGCACAGGGTACCCCCTGTGCCAGCATCACCCTCCTGCCTCCCTGCTGCCCTGCAGCTCCTGCCTGCTGTAGGTGTGGTGGAAGTGTGGCCGGGAGCTTTCCCAGGGCTGCAGGGAGCGGAAGGCCTGGGAAGGGGAGAGAGGGGTCACCCCTCACCCTGCCTGGCTGATAAGCCGGGGCTGGCCAGGAGGAAGGAAGTGTGCTGGGTCCTGCAAGGAGCCACCAGTGGAGCCGGCACTTCAGCACTCCCCGGTTCACTCTCCTGCTGCACCTGGGCCTGTGGCACCTCCGGTCCCGGCAGGGCCGAGGCCACACGGCTCCACCGTGTCTGGACCGCTGCTGGGCCACTTTCCCCTCTCCGCAGGGTCCCCCCGGCTGGGTGGGGGCTGCGGAAACATGGATGTGCAAACTCCAGCAGGAAACCGCCGTCCACTTAACTGCACCCTGCTAGGGCAGGGGCCAAAGCTGCCTGTTCGGCTGCCAGCAGATGTGGGGTTTGGGATGATCCTCATCCACCCACTCATCCGCACATCACAGCAGTGGTGTAGATGCCCATTGGCCAGGGGAGCTCCTGGGCACATGCCACTTGTGCCAGATTCCCACCAGGAATTGCAGTGGGATGGGATGGGCTGAGCTGGGGGTGCACCGGGTGGAAACGCCAGGCAAGGGGAGGATGATTTTATGTTTAGGGAGTGCTGGTGCCTGTGGTTAGGGAGGACACACCAGTGCTGCTTGTCTCTAGAGCCCTGTGTGGACTCCCCACTGTAGCAGGGGTGCAGCTGGGTGATGATGGGTGATGGGTGCTGCAGTTGTACCTCTTGCTCTACCATGCAGGGTGCTTTGCTGTGATGTTGGGTGCTGGTGGTGAGAGCTGGGATCCCATGGAGTGGTGGGTGCTGGTGGTGAGAGCCAGGGTCCCGTGTGATGATGGGTACTGGCAGTGGCGCCCGGCCGGCGGCTGCGAGCAGGGAGAGGAAGCAGCCCAAGGCAGCCCCAGCCCCGGCCGGCCGGCGAGGAGGGGCAGGAAGCTGGAATAAATCCCAGGAAGGGCTGCCTGGCTCCAGCTGGTCTGGGCTGCAGCGGATGGAAGCTGGGAACGGGAAGGGAGAAGGCGGGAGGGGAATGCGCAGGGGCTTTCTCAGGCCTCGGCCCCGCTCCAGCTGTGCCGGCGGCCCCGGCACATCTGCAACCCTGGCTCAGCACTGTCATGCGGACATGGGGGGGTGGAGGCTCTGTGTAGCCTCAGGGGTGACCTGCGGATGGCACCGGGAGAGGGGATGTGGATGGAGCCCAATCCCAGTCAGGGCAGGAGCAGCCCGAGTTTGGGAGTCCTGGTCACTGGTGGGGGCCCAGCCTGACCTGCGGTGTCCTTGCTGCCTTCCAGGCCTGCCTGCCGGAGTGCGGGGCTGGGTGCTGCCGGTTCTGGGGTGCCGGCTGTACCCCGTCACCCCCATCACAGCAGCGTAGGCAGCCTTGGCGCGGCCGTGCCCTGTGTGGTCCCGGCGGGGCGGGGGCGGCCGGGGGCTTTGATGTGCTCGGCTGCCGGGCAACCCCTGCTCAGCGCAAAGCAGCCGCCCCCCGGCTGCCCCCCCGGCCAGGCTGAGCCCCGCCAGCACCATATGGCCGAGGCTGCTGTTACCGCGCCGAGCGCCCCGTTCCCAGAATTGAGATGGAAATGAAGCTCTGTGTTCTGCCGGACAACACTGCTGTGCCGGCCGGCACGCCGTGCCAGGCCTGGTCCCCGCGGCCAGCTGTGGCCAAGGCAGTGTCCCGGTGCCACACTGGCAACCCTAACCCCAGCACCCCATCCCCAGCGCCCCAACATGCAAAGGGATGGGGTGAGGGTGTCCTGTTCTCGGGGGCGTCCCGTGGGCTAGGGCAACTGGAGTGGCTGTGCCAAGGCGGCTGTGCCATGTGTGCCGTGACACCCAGCAAGGCCACGAAATCCGTCCACATCCCCACGCCGCTTGGGGTGGCCGGTGGCAGGGGCGCGGGGTCCGGCTCGTCCTGGCATTGTTGGCGGCGCAGCTGGCGGTGGCGGCGGCCGGCCGGCGGCCCTGAAAGACATTCCTGTGCACAATGTCCCCGGCCTCCCGCCGCGGCCCGGCCACTGCCGCCAGATGGGGGCTAATTAGCAGCTTTGAGAGCCGCGGTGGGAACCGGGCAGCACCGGGCCCTCCGCCGAGCCCTGAATGGAGGGGGCGACCCCAGCGCCGTGCCCACCCTGGGAACCGCCACTGCACCAGGCTGGGGGACACAGGGAGGAGGGACAGAGGGAGGGACAGGGGGATCCAGCTCTCCCCAGCCAGGCTGGCAGGGTTGGAGTTGATGCATGCTCTACATGATTGCTGCCCTCCTCAGAAGAGGAAGAAGCGGGGGAGACCTTCAGCTCCTTGAATGCCTGAGGTCGTGCAGCAGGGTCTGTCCCCCCCAGCCCAACCCCATAAAGGGCTGGGAGAGCTGCGCTGGCACTCGGACACACGTACTGGTGTGCACGGCAGAGTGTATGTGTGCATGAGTGTGCATGTGTGTACACGTGTGTGTGCGTCCTTCCGTGTATGCCTCTGTTGTGTGCTTGTGGCTGTGTTTGGTCTCCACAGGTTTGTGTATGCGCGTGAATCCTCGTGTGCACGTATTTGGGTATCTCCTACAGATATCTGTGTGTGCAAGCACGTGTGTGCCCACGCCTTTGTGTGTGCACACGCACACCTACCCTGCGTGTCTGTGTGTACACACCCGGGAGTGTCTGAGGCTGCAGCTTTGTCTGCCTCTCTCCCTTCCCACACCATTTCGTGCTGCTAAGGGTGTGCCGGGGTCTCGTTCGGGGCCCTCCTCGGCGCTGCCTGCCCTCCCCGCAGGTGCGGGGTAATTAGCAGCAACGCTAATTACAGTCCGGACCAGAAACCCTTCGGGGCAAAGACCGGCTGCCTCGCACAGTGGCGGGACCTCCACCGGTTTCCCCCTCGGCAGGACCGTGCTCGCAATCCATTCCCCGCGCCGCCCCACGCACCCAGCGCTCGACCCCTCTCCCCTTCCCTCGGGTGGACCCGCACGTGGCGACGGCCGCCCCGGCAGCCGCCACCGAGCAGTTCTGTGGAGGTTTGAGCCCCGGGAGAGGGGGGCGAACGGGGAATTCCGAACTTGCGGCGGGGGGCGCGGAGCACAGGCTGTCCCCTGTGGTGATGCCCGTGTGCCTGTGCCACCGTGGGGCTCCGGTGTCCCCGTGAGAGTACAGAGAGAGTACAGAGGCACTCCAGGGGTGCCTCTTGTCCCGGTGCCCCCGTATCCACGTGAGGATGGCAGTGTCTCCGTGGGAGTGCCGGTGTCCCCGTGGGGGTCGCGATGTCTCCGTGGGGGTCCCGGTGCCCCCCGTAGGGGCTGCAGGTGTGTGTCCCCCGCCCCGCCCCCGTCGCCATGGGCACCGCCCGCCAGGCGCCGCGCTGACAGCGCGCGGGGTTTTATGAATGGGTGACGTCACGACCCTGGCGTCTCACGGTCTGAGCCGCGGCGCTGAGGGGGGGCCGCGGGGAGTGCGGGGGGGCCCGAAAGCCCAGAGAGGCACCGGGGGCCTGGGGCGAGCAAGGGGCGAGCGGGGCTGCGGGGAGCCCGACAGCGGGAGCTCCGGGGCAAGCACCCGCGTTAATTGCGGCACAGGGTGCGCGCCCCGCACCCCTGTAGCCTCCGCACCGCCGCTGTTCCTGCGCCGCAGCCCAAGCCCGTCACGGCTCTCTCCTCGCCATTGCCCCTTTAAGACGCTGCCCCTCGGGGTTCATGAATGAGGTGGGCGTGGCTGTGCCCGTTAATTCTGCTCTGCCATTGGTCGAAGTTTCCCCGCGGCCCCGCCCACCCGTCGGCGGTGCTCTATAAGTAGCGCGGCGGGGCGCGCGCTCCTTGTCCGCCCTCAGCGTCCCCGTCCTGCCCGTGGCGCTCGCAGCCACTCGCTATGAAGGTCGCCGCTGTCGCTTCTTCGCCGCTGCCCGCGGGTGCCGGTGGCCCGCTGAAGGCGGTACGGCCCGGGGAGGCCGCCCGCTGCGGGCCGGGCCCAGGGGTGTCCCCGGTGGCAGCGGAGCAGGCGGCCGCCGCGCTGCTGTACGATATGAAGGGCTGCTACTCGCGGCTACGGGCGCTGGTGCCGACGCTGCCGCGGCACCGGCGGGTCTCCAAGGTGGAGCTGCTTCAGCACGTTATCGACTACATTTGGGACCTGCAGCTGGAGCTGCAGTGCGGCCCCCCTCGTCCCGCCGCTGCTGGGGACTCCCCCGAGGTGAGTGCGGACCCCACGGCACCGGGTCAGACCCGCGCTCCTGACGGGCAGGACCGGCGTTCCTTGGAATCTCCTTCCCCTGATCTGCACCGTGCCCTCTCCTTCCCGGGGATGTTCCTTCTTTCTGTCCCCTTTCCATCTCCGTCCTCTCCGGCACCCTCCTGGCAAGTATTGACCGGCCGCTTCGTGTCCCTTTCCCGCAGGCTCCGTGCATTCCCGCTGCCGATCGGATCCTCTGCCGCTGAGACGGCTCTGGACCCTCCATGGACATCATCCCTGGGATCCCGGTCCCACCACGGACATCGTCCTCGGGAACCCATCCCTGAGCACCGCGGCTCACCTGCATCCCTGGCTCCCCGGCAGGGCTGTCCTGGGAATCCCCCCGCAGCCTGGGCAGGGGGTGCTGTGGGCCGGATCCTTCCTTCTCAGATTGCTGAGAGCATTCCCCGTATTGTATATTACAATGATGCTGGAGAATATTGTTCTACAATAGCTGGAGTTTTGTTATTAAACAAGCCCTGATGACCACACGTGTGTTTTCTTCCTGGCCCTCACACCCCCTCCCCCGGCTTTTGGGTGTGTTTAGTCCTGGGGATATGTGCCCCATCGAATGGGGGGCAACTTGTGCAGACCACTGTGGGCTGGGTGGGTGTGCTGGGGGTACAGGGTCACTGTGGTGGTGCTGGGGAAGGGGTTTCTCACAGGCTGGTCCCAATTCCCCATATTCCAGCATTACCCCTACAGAGCCTCTCCCAGTGGTTCCCGTGGGGTTTCACTCCTTCTTTAACTCCCTGGGATCTGACCCTCAACACCCTGTGTCTGACACAGGAGGAAAGATTGATTGCACCCTGTCTTCTGTGGTGAGATAATGCAGCAGCCCTGGGATGTATCTTGCCCTGATCAGGCACCTTGATGGGATGATGACACAGAGGGGACAGTGCTGTGAGCCTGGTGTGGGGTCCTGTGCCCAGATGGGAGTGTGGTTTCCCCATCTCCCAGGACAGCGGTGTGTTTGCAACCTGGAATTCCCTTCGTTCCCCTTCCTAGCTGGGCCACCTGCACGCAGCAGCCTTCCCGAGGCTCCCACAATTAGTGCTGTGTCAGGACTGGGGGATTACAAGGGTGATGATGCAAGGATTGATGCCTTTACAGGGGAGAGCAGATACAAGTCCTGGGGTGCTTCCCTCTGTGGCCCTGCCCCTGTGGTTCCTTCTTCCTGGTGCAACCCCTGCCTGTGGGGACAGAACCTCTTGGGACAAGGAAATTGCATCAGGGATTGTGCAACTCCAAGGGCTGGGGGTGCCCCGGGCAGCGGCCCTAACCTGAGCTTCCGTGTGACTCACAAACACCCCAAGAACCTCACAGCCTCCTGTTCCAGATATGTTCAGACCTTCCAACAGGCCTGGCAGGGGACAATAGGGGTGTCTGGAGAGCCTCTTGCCGCTCTAGTGGGACCCTTTAGGCGGCCTCCCCCCTCCCCAGGGTCGTGCAGCCAAGGGATTTGGGGCTGGAAGGCGTTGACCAGCCCTGGGCCACAGGCGTGTGCATGTGTGAGGCTCTGCACCACCTTTGTGTGTGTTTGCATGTTCAGAGGCACGGTCACATCTGCGAGTGTGTCCATGAGTGTCCGTGCCTGTACGTGCCCACTCGTGCTTTCCCAGCCCAGCAGATCCCCTGGCAGGGATGGGTGACACTGCCTGTCCTGGCTGTGACACACAGAGGACACGTAGCGGGGCCGGGGGCTCTGGGTCGCTGTGGATGAACTTGTCCATCATTGGATGGGTCCCCTCCATCACCCCCCAGGTCCTCTTCATCATCCCCGCTGGTGTCTCCACCACCCGCCTTCCTCCCCGTCCCGGAGCGCGGCTGGACGGAGCGGTGGATCCCTCTCCCGGTGCCCGCTCGCACTGCACGGCTCGGGCCGGCCTCCTGGAGTAGCCCGGAAGGTTCTGGGACAGGGAGAACCGGTACTGGGAGCTCTGCTGAGGCCGGGGGCGGCGCGGGAGGCGCTGGGGCTCTTCCCGTGCCGTGTTCCCGGGTGCTATCCTTACCTGTTCATTGCCGCCTGATGTAGGAGCTCCCGCTGGAGCGGTGGGGAGAGGGGCTCCGTGTGTGTCCATGTGTGTCCCCACGTCTCTGCCTGACCCATGTCCAAGACTTGTGTGCCCCACGACCGAGCCCTGGCGATGCAGCCCTGGCAGTCATCCCCTCCTCGGGGAACGTGGGGTGGGCACCAGTGGGTACCTGGCGCAGGAGAGCTGGGGAAGGGGCTGGCTTGGAGCGGGGCTGGGAGGGCTGAGCCGTCTGCACGTGTCGGGACGCCGGATGCGGCAGCCCCAGGATGCACCGGAGAGCCTCAGGGAGCGCCCAGCCCGCGGGCACCTGCGCCCCAACCGGTCCCTCGGTGTTTTCATGGGACCTGATTCATCCCGGAAGGGATTAGGGACGGGGGAAATGGGTGACGTTGTGGTCTGAACAGGACCCGGGATGGACACTGGCGTCAGAGCTGGTCGCTGCTGTTCACTGCCACGTACAGTCGCAGGGACACGGAGGAGCTGGGACCCATGGCAGGACCTACGGCCCCCACCTGTCACGGTGAGTCTGGTGCAGGGCAGTGGCACCCTGGGATAGAGGGGCTGTGGTGGGCATTGGGCTGGGGGTCAGGGTCAGTGCCTCTGGGTCACTGCTGAGGGCTCTGGCCACCACTGCAGCCATGGCTGGTGGCACTGGGCATCCCAGGCCCGTGGGCAGCTGCTTTCAAGGCCTCCATAAGGTACATTATGTGGGGCTATGGTCCCTCTGGCGAGGTTGCCCATGGGCTCTGTGTGCCCCTCTGGTGCTGAGATGAGGCCTTGGCCATCCTTGAGGTACCTCTGGGTCTGCCAGGCTGGATCCAGGAGGGCTGCTGGACCCCTGTCGTCCATAACCCATGGCACAGGAGAGGCTTACCCTGGCTAGGGGACAGTCCTGCTGGTGGTGGGTTTGGGAGTGCAAGTGGCTCCTTTCCCACAGCTGGGGTTTTTCGGAGGGGATTCCACAGTTCTGCTCTTGTTGTGAATGTCCCAACCTTTCCATCACTTCCTTGGGGGCTGCCTCTGCACCCCAGACACCCTGATCCCCAGTGAAATTTAGGTAACTCTATGCAGGGTTCCCAGAGCCCTTCCCAAAGAGGGAACAGCTGCTGCTCCCTGGTGAATGGGTTAAGCTCTGTTTGCCATAGTGCAGGCCGCCTGCCCCAGGACCAACTCGTTGTGTCCCCCACTCCTGCACTGCTCCCAGGCAGGGCACAGCTGAAGCTCTTGGTGACCTTGGCCCAACCAGGTCTCTGTGTGTCCCCATGGGTCCTGTGCCCCTGTGGGGAGCCCCAGCTGGTGTCCCTGGCTCGTGTGTCCCCCCAGGGCAGGGGCTCCAGGGGTGGTGTGGGACCCTGCATTCCCACGAGGGATGTGAGTGCAGAACAACAGGGATCTGGCTTCCCCTTTGAGTCATGAGTTGGGCAAGGCTGGGCTTTTGGTGGCCAGAGCACTGTGGTGTCCCCATGTGTGCTGATGTCACCAGGGGCTCCCTGTCCCCAATATAAGTCCTGGCTGTGCTGGTGCACAGAGAAGGGGTCTTTACACCAGCTGTGTGTCCCTCAGATATGTCCTCTGCTCCAGCCTCCAGGTCCCAGGACCAGCCTCGAGGTTCTGTACAGCTCTGCCTCCTGCTCCTGCTGCCCATCTGTGTCTCTGCCATCATCACCAGCCCTGGCACCAATCCTGGCATCAAGGCCTGGCTGACCCAGAGGACATTGGAGTTCGGTGAGTCTGTGCTCCTGAGTAGGCAGGAGTGAGGGATGATGCCCAGACTGCTAAGGATGGGGAATCAGGGGAATCAGTGGTCACCCCAGGAATGATGCCAAGTCTGCCAGGAATGGAAGGACCATCCTGGACCTGGCTGCTCACTCTCCTAACACCCAAGGTGTGCAGCCCCTTCCTTGGTGTCTCCCCAAATTCCCACTTTGCCCCAGGCCGGCGCTTTGGGCTGGAGCTGCTCCAGTCGATGCTGCAGAAGGAGCATGAGCTGAACCTCACAGGTTCCTACAACACCCCGCTCCTGGGAACTCTCACCTACGCTGTGCCACGGTAAGACCCACCTGTGGGGTCCCTGTCGTTGTCCCCATCCCTGTCTGCACCACAGCCACAAGCACAACTTGCCTGTGTTGTGCAGGATTCACATCCATGAACTGCAGATGAATGAATCCACCTTGGCCTTTGCCGATGACGTGGGGCTGAGGCTGATGGTGCAACGTGCCCGAATCCAGCTCAGCGCCGACTGGGCAGCCCAGCTGGGCGCCATGTGAGTCCTCAGGGGGACAGGGACAGGACTCAGGGTGGCTCAGTGTCACTGCTGTCCCTGTGCTCACCCACTCCCTGTCCCCAGCCAGGACAGTGGCTCTGTGGAGCTTCGCATGCAGGACCTGGCCATGGCAGCCGTGGTGGGGGTGAGTGAGGATGGCAGTGGCCGCCCCACGGTTTGGAGCGCAGGCTGTGACACCCAGGGCACTGACCTGCACATGGAGTTTCACCGTGGATACAGGTGATGCCAAGCCCCCTGCTCTGTCCTGTCTCTGTAATGCCAGGACTACTGGTGCCCCAGGCAGGGTGGTGGGCAGGGGGATGCTGGGTAGGTGCCATGAGATGATCTGAGCACCGAACTCTGCCCCACAGCTGGCTCTACAACCTGCTGGCACCTCTGCTCCAGAGAACCCTGCGGCAGCAGCTGAACAAGCAGGTGGGTGCTCAGCCCCTGTGCCCTGGGGGTGTTGGTGTCCCTGAGAGGCTTGGAGATCCTCATCCCTGGGCTTGCTGACACCCTGCTCTGCTTCCAGCTCTGCCTCGTGCTCCACAAGGGCATTGACAGGCTGGACACTGTCCTGAAGCACATGAAAGGTAGGTGAGGGGATCCCAGGACTGGGGACAAGCAGGATGATCCTGGGGGGCTGTGGACAGGACTGGTGCCCAGCAGGACCCCACTGTGGGGCCACATCCTGGCAGAGCCAGGCTGTGGGAGGGAGCTGATGGTCTGACTCCTCCTGACCACCCCATGTCCCTGCAGTGTCCACCCAGCTGGACACCTTTGCTGCCATTGACCACTCTCTGCTGGGACCGCCGGCCTTCACAGGGGAGTTTGGGGACTTTGCCCTCAAGGTAATGTCATCCTGGGCATCCCTGGGCCAGATTTGGGAACGAGGGAGCCTGGCTGATCCTCATGTCCATCTGTGTGTCTGTGCAGGGAGAGATCTTCAGGGTGGGCAGGTACCAGCAGAGACGCTCAGCACTGCCTGCAGTGCTGCCTGTGGCATTACCCATGGTACTGCCTGTGGCTTTGCCCACGCCCCTGCCCAAGACACCACCCATGGCACACGAGCCCATGCTGCTGCTGGCTGTCACCGAGTTCGTCGCCAACTCAGCCACCTTCACATACTTCACAGCCGGGGCCCTGCGCAAGAACATCTCCAGTGACGGGGTAGGGATGGCTGGAAAGCAGAGCTGTCCCCACTGGGGTGCCACTGGGATGTCCCCATGCACACCCCTGCTCAGCCCCAGCACCCTGATCGCTCCCTGCCTTCCAGCTCCCTCGGCAGTTCCCACTCCAGCTGAGGACCAAGAGCATGGAGGTCTTCTCCCCTCAGGTGAGTGGGATGGATACAGAGAGAGGGGGACACAGGTAGGACATGGAGCAGGACAGGATGCAGGTGGGATAAGACATGGGATAAGACATAAGATGGGATTGCAGGAGGGACAGAAGATGTAATGGGATGCTAGAGGATGTGACATATGAAATGATACAGGAGGGATGGAACAGGGGATAGGGCCTAGGAGGGATGGGATGCAGGAGGGAAAGATTGCAGGTGGGATGGGACATGGGATGACACAGGTCAAATGGGATGTACAAGGGACAGGACAGGGAATGGGGTGCTGTGGAAATGGGGTGTGTTTCAGGCAGTATGGGATGCAGACAGAATGGGACACCACAGGACAAGAACATGGGCAGGGCAGTGATGGGCATATGGGACCTGGGTCACCCCTCCCCTGTCCCTCCCAGCTGCAGGAGCGCTATCCAGACCAGCCCATGGAGCTGCACCTCTGGGCCCGTCAGCAGCCCTTGCTCTCCTGCCATCCTGATGCCCTGCATGGGACCCTCTTCAGCTCTGCTGAGGCCTTCGTGGTGCTGCCCAATGCCACCCGTGTCCCTGCCTTTCTGCTGAACATCGTGAGTGGCTGCTGCTGCCACAGCTCAGGGAGCCAGAGGACCCCAAAGGGGCTGGTGTACCTGTGCTCCTGGCTGGGGCCCTGCTGGTGATACTGGGGGATACTGGAGCCAGCTGGGTTGTGCTGGGTTGCAGGCACTGCCCTGGTCTCTCCAATGTCACTTCTTGCTGCAGGATGCCAATGTGACGGGGAAGCCAACAATCACCAGGAACAGGCTCGGGGGCACTGTGAGACTGACAGGGTTAGTGCCCAACCCTGAGCTGGGACTGAGCTCCCCTAGGACATACCTGGAGAGCTCCCCTATTTCCCACCTCTGTCCATTTGCCTCCCTGAGGCCCGTATTGCCTGCTCAGACCCCATCCTGTCCCCAGTTCATATCTGTGCCAGCTGCCCTGGCAGTAGGTTCTCAATTGGACCTGCTCTGCTGGGGTCATGGTCCCTCATGGAGTTCAGCCTGTCCCTACCCTGGGACAGGACAGCTCCCATCCCTGTGCCTGGCACTGACCCTGATCTTGTCCTCCAGGCTCCGTGTAACACAAGTGGCATCAAATGTGGGCCCAGTGGAGGTGAGTAGCTGTGCCAGGAAAGCCAAGGGAAGCCTTGATTTCCACCTCAGATCATCTTGGGAGCAGGGTCTGGGGGGAATCTGGGGTGCTGTGGACCCCATGGATGGCAAGTCTGGCAGGGGGCTGAGCCCTGCCTGCAGCATGGACCCTCTGCCTGCACTGTGCCGGGCTCAGGGCCTGCCTGTCCCACAGGTGAAGCGTCTGGAGACCCTGCTGAAATTTGGGCTGTGGCTTTTTGGAGTTCCCCGGGCAAACAGTAAGTGCTGTCCCCATCCTCCTGCAGCTGCACAAGGGCCATCCCGTGCTATGACTTTGTCTTCCCACAGAGTGGCTCCAGGCTGGCATCCCCCTGCCCCTCCCACATGGCCTCAGCCTGCTCAGACCCCGGCTCTCGCTGCAGCAGGTGGGTGCCGCCAACCACTGTCCCCTTACCCCAGGGTCCCCCATGCTCCCCTCTCACCCTGACTCCCTACAGGGCTTCGTGCTCATCTCCACGGACCTGCAGTACGAGCCATGAGACTACCTGCCCCGTGGGACCCGCCAGCCCCCGGCAGTCGTGTCCCCATCACCGTCCCATTGCCATCGTGGCCCTGTGGCTGGCAAAGCACCCAGCCGCGGGACCCGCAGCCCCCCTCCTCGGCAGGGATTAAAGCCGGAGCGTAGCTCAGCCCTGTGTGCTTGGAGGAGTCTCGGGGACCCCCCTCAGCCGTGTCTCCGATGCAGGATCCCATTCCCACTCCACGATGGGACATCGCTCTGTCCTCTGCTGCTAGGGGCTCTGGCTGTGCCGTGGTGGGGTCCGTCCCCTGTGGGGGGCTCCGGGCGGCTGGGAACGGGGCTAGTGGCCCTCGGCGACTGGGGTTCCCCCCAATCCTCGCGGCTGTGTTGGTCATGGGGGTCCGTGCGCTCCTGCTCCCAGCCGCTGCTGCAGCCGCAGCTCCGCGGCAGCTTCTCCCGCTGCCCACGGGATGGTGCTCGTGTCCACGGGCTCCCACCGCGTCCCGACAGCCCATGGAGCGCCAGGGCCCGGCCGCTGCCCCCCGGCTCCGGGCGGTCCTCCGGAAAGGACAGGGGAGGGAGGTCTGGGGAAGGTTGAGCTGGGTGCGTCCTGGGTGTGGATGTGGGGTGGCTCGGTGTTCCCCGTGCTTGTGACATCCCAAAAAAGCCCGAGCGGTCCAAACCATGCTGGGATGAACCTCACACAAAGGGAAGGTGCTCTTTTGAGGGGTAGCCCTGGGAATGTGGGGGGCTGAGTCCCCTGCCCTCCTCCCAACATGACTATGGGTGCTGAGCCCATGTCCCCAAAACCAGCAGCCCCAGCTCACCTCAGAGCCTGTCCTGGGCTCTCCTGTCCCCATCACCCCTTAGTGCAACCCCACCACCATCCCTCTGGACCACAACAAATTGCCCTTGCAGCACCCCAACCCTTCCCTGGGCAGGGAGAGGTCCTCATCATCCATCCATCCATCCATCCATCCATCCATCCATCCATCCATCCATCCATCCACCATCCATCCATCCATCCATCCATCCATCCATCCATCCATCCCACTGAAGCAAACTCCTTTGGCTCCAAAGTTGCTGAAATTCCCAATGATTGCAAAGACCACAGCACCACCATCAGCTTGAATGACAAATTTATTTGTGGATTCACCTCCACCTGCAAACCGAAGCGTTCAATGGGCTAATGCTAATCCTCGTGCTCCCCATGCTGGATCTGAGTGGGTCCGACATGAGGAGCGCGAGTCCGTGCTCAGTGGCCAAGTGAGCCCCCCTGGAGCCTCCAGTTCTCCCCCCACCTCCATCCCAGCTTGGCCTCTGCAGGGAGCACGGTCCCACACATAAATACGGACAGACAAGATAACAAAAATAGCATTAATAGTATTCACAAATGAATTAAAAACTACTCGTATATGTACAGCAGAGCGCGGGCAGTATGTACATAGACAAGCTGTGGACAGCTGTGTCTGCCCGCGGTGGGCTCCGAAGGATGAGGGTGTTTATTCTGGAAGCTAATTTCAGCTCAAAGGCCAGAGGTTCCCTGCTCCAGCAGCAGGAGCAGCATGGAGATGAGGAGGAGGGAAGCCAGACACCTCAGTCACTGCATGCAGCCATCACAGCCACACATGGGGACAGGGATCTGCCTGCACTATGGGACTGGGAACATGTGGGACAGCAGTGAAGAGGCCAACAGCTCCTATTGTCCCCAAAGAGGCTCCCCAGAGGTGGAGATGGCTTTCAGCCAGTGCCAACCCTCACTCCCATCTCCCCTGGAATCTCCCATGAATCAGCTGCTCCCTGGGCTTTGCCACCCCTGTGAAGGTGCTTCCCCTGACCCTTCCAAATACCCAGCTCTGCACTCCTGGACACCACAGCCCCAGTTCTCTGCAAAGCCCCTTGTGCCAGGAACAAGCACTTTCCCCCTCTCCTGCCTCCTCTGCCAGCCCAGAGGAGCAGGCTGGGAAGGGATAAGCACTGTCCCACAGCCATCAACATTTGGAGTGAGGAGGAGGAAAGGACAAAGAACCCTTCAAACCACACACAGCCCTGGGCCTGGCACACCATCCTCATCTGGGACAGGCCGCAGCTCCCAGCAACTGATTATGTGGGGAGAAATGAATTCACACAGAGCTGACCAAGGGCAGAGCTCCTCACTCTTGGCCTCTGCCTCTTCCTCCTGCTCCCCCTGTCACAGGGATGAGCTCTGACTGGAGAAGCAAGGACTGGAGAGGGATGCTGCAGGGAAGTTCCATCCTGCTGGGCAGCCTGCCTCTTCCTGGTGCCTGAGCGTGCCAGAGACAGGGGCACAGAGCCTGACCCTTGCTCTGGCTGGGGAATTTTATATTAGTGACACATCTACACACACGCACGCACTCACACATGCAAAAATAAGTCTGTTTATTCTTTTCCAAATTATTTGGAGAACCCTGCAGGGCTGGGACACCTTCTAGCCTGTGCCCCCTCCCCAGCTGCCTGGATCTCCCCAGCGCTGGGAGCTGGTGGCTGAAGTGCTGCATTAGCCTCAGCGCCTTTAAAACACAACAGAACAGTAAATAAGACAGGCTACAATAAAAGGAGCTGGCGGCACGAGGGAGAAAACTCCACGGAGCAGGGTGCTCGGCTGGGATGGAGGGGCTGCCCCCTGTGCCGGTGATGGTGCTCAGGAGCGGAGTGTAGTGGATGTGGCGGTGAAGGCGCAGCCGTCCTGGCTACGGGGGGCTCGGCGTTGGCTCACTTGCGGCTCAGCAGGGATCCCAGCAGAAGCACTCCAGCCACCGTCGCCCCAGTCAGGAGCCATTTGTTGAAGGTCTCCTGGCCTTTCCTCACCTCGGCAGCAGCATCGTTCCCATAGAGGTCCACAAAGCGCTCCTGTGGAAAGAGGAGAGTGATGAGCACCGGGTGCGAGTGGGGCACAGTGGGGAGGGCAGGCAGGAAAGCGGTGGTGGGAACCAGGCAGATAACAGATGCCTTGTGCTTCCTCACTCTGAATCATGCACACAGGGCAAGAGGAGAAGCACAGTCATGAGAGAAGAGGATGCCAGAAAGGATTTGTGAGGAGAACACCATGTGGGCAGGGTAGGGGATGCATCACGTGCTCTTGGCTCTCTAAAATTAGCATCCAAGTGTGATAGAAATCATTGCAGTGGGAACCCGCTGAGCTCCATTCCCTGGCCGAGGCCTGTGGAAGCAGAAGCAGGGCTGGTGCCCATGGCTGTGGGAGCACACACTGTGCATCCCCCCAGTGATTTTGCGTCCACAGTGGAACTTCCCACCTCCCACTCTCACATCCTGGCCCTTGCAGGTTACTCCACAACATGAGCTGGATTTCATGAATCCCTGTAGCAAAGGCAGACATTGGGTCGCCAAGCTACTGCCTTCCCACGGCTTCAAGAGAGCAGGCCAAGCACAAGGCTTGGCCAGGAATGCAGTCACTCCGGCCTGGCTCGTCCAAGCTGGCTGCCTCCAGCCCTTCATCTCCGACAGCAGCAGGAGCTGGGAGGACCTCAGCCCATGGTAAGGAGAGATGTTGGGGTCCCTGAATCACACACGGCAGGGCAGGAGGGGTCCCTGGGAAGCACATGGCCCAGGATCTGTCAGGTTTATCAGGGCTGAGCAGGAGGCACAGGGCTGGATGGAGAGGAAGCTGCAAGCTCCAGGCTCAGGGATCATTAGCAGCTCAACGTCAACAGGGGCTTGATGCTGTCGCACCTTGAGTCCATCTTCCCAGCAAGATTCCCCTGTTCCCTGATAAGTGAATGCAGTTCCAGTAACCCGGCTGCTCTGGGAAAGCAGAGATAAGCCCAGCTGACGCTGTTACGCCTCGCCACAGCCTCTGCGCAGGCAGGGGGAGCATTCCTGCTCTGCCAGCACTCTGCCTCCCACACCTGCCCACAGCCTGTGGCTGCAGGACTACAGGGGTTTGGTTCCCAGGTTGGGGCTGGAATCCAGGTGCCTCTCTTCCATGGAACACGGTGCCACATCTCCCAGCTCCCACCAAACAGCCACAGGATAGCCACAGCTTGTGTGGTATCTCCTCACCTTACCACATACCTATGACCAAGCTCATACACAGTTTTTCAAAGCAGGGTGTGCAGCAGACCTACATGCTTACTCCCAGGGAGCTGGGCTGTGACCCTCTCCATGGCCACAGGGCTCCCCATTACAGGGGATCCAGTCCTTGATAAGTTGTGCACCTCAGCACCCACCTCTGCCACCAAAGCTCCTCAACTCTCACCAGACACCTCCCCCAGCTGCCTTCCAAACCCCATGACCATGAGGAGGTACTCACAGACAAAAGGGCAGAGTGTTGGGACACAGGGACTTTGTTAACTCACCCTAGGGAACGTCAGTGCTGCCACCTCCCTCAAAGTCCTCTTCAGGGATATGACAGCCATCCCTGTGACTCCCACCATCTACACAGAGTGGCAGAAGGCAGCTCACTTCCCACCATGCCTGCCAGCTGGCACATGATCTGTGGAGGGGCTGTACTGTGTCCTGTCCCTGCAGGAATGGGCAGGATGGAGCTCACTGGCAGGTGCTGGCCCAGTGAAAAAGGTGAGGGCTGCTGCCTGCTGCCAGTCCATGCACCCAGGGTACAGTGAGTGATGTGCTGCAGGAGAGGGACAGGAGGAGATCCCAAACCCAAGGAGGAGATATTTTAAATTCTGGTACAGCAATTCCCTCTGCTGATAGGGGGTGATGAGCATGGAGCTGTGACAGGGCACAGCAGTGGCAGCAAATGAAGAGCAGGCTGGCAGGGATGGAAGGCACAGGGAATGGGGGCAGAAGGCACCTGTCCAAAAAACACCACCCCTACAACATTTGTGTCTGGGGAGACTTAGGCTGGATGTTAGAAAAAGGTTCTTCACCAGGAGGTTGGTTGGGCATTGGAACTGGCTCCCCAGGGCAGTGGTCATGGCACCAAGCCTGAACCAGAGCTCAAGGACTGTTTGGTGGGATTGCTGGGCTGTCCTGTGCAGGGCCAAGAGTTGGAATTGATGATTCTTGTGGGTCCCTTCCAACTCAGCATATGTTTTGATCTCTCTGTGCCAGGACCCTCACTCCAGGGATGGTCCTTCCCTTGGACACACATCTCCCAGCCACTTGCTCACAGCACCTGAGGCTGCAAAATGCTCAGCTGGATGAAGGTGGCTGCATCCTTGTGATATATTCCCCAGAAAATCTGCTTCCCTCAGGGATTCAGCAGGACCTGCCCCACTGAGAGTCCCACACATCTCCATAGGTTCCTTCCAACCCACAGCAGGGACATCCCCACTGTGCCCAGGAAGGCTGCAGTGGTGGACAGGGCCACACATCTCCCCAGGCTCTCCATAGGGCAGGCACCAGGAGAGGCCCCCCCCACCCTTGGCAGGGCAGGGAGCCAAGGAGAGCTGGCAGCCGGTTCTCCATGCTGCTTTTTCCATGGCATGTTGTGCGCTGCCGAGCTTAGGGAAAGGCAGTTCCAAGAAGCCCTTGCTTCCAAGAAAAGGAAGTGTTTGCTGAGGGAGAGATAAATGGTGCACAGCGAATGCAGAGCTATCGGGTGCTACAGGCGGAGAGGAGCACAGCCAGAGCCCAGCAGGGGCAGGGAGGGGACGTGAGCCCCTCTCCTTCCCTTGGGAAGAGTGCGGCAGCTGCTGGATCCACAGCTGGGGGCTGTAGGGGACCCGAGGCAGATGTGTCCCCTGAGAATCAGATCCCAGGCCAGAAGGAGTGGGAAAAAAGGCAGGAGCGTCCTCCTTGCCCGTGCTGGGGGCGGGCTGAATGTTAGGGAAAGGCAGCTTGCTCTGTTCCCACACCATCCTGGCCTCAGCTGCTCCACACCTGAAGTCCAGCACTCCCAGGACTGATCCTGACCTCTCTGGCCTGGTGTTTGGATCTCAGGCTTGCCCAGACACGTCCAGATATTTCTGGCCTCCCCCAGTCACCTTTATCTGAGAGGAAATATTTGGAATTCCTGAGTTGATCACAAGGACTGTGGTAGCAACAGCACTTCAGTGTCTCAATCCGTGGGCCTCTTCCATCTGAGAGAACAGGCTGTTCCATCAGAACACCCGTCACATCCCTTTCCCCACCCCGGGTGACTGACATGTCCGAGAGGAGGATGCTCCGGAGGAGGCAATGAGGAAGCAGAGATCTTATCCCTATGCAAGAGGCAATCCTCTGCCTTTGCCTCTCCTCCCCAGAGCTGGGGAAGGAATCTACATTTTTTTGTCGGAGCCTAAAACACCACTTGCAGGAGGAGTTGGGGCAGGGGGTGTTTCCCTCCTGCTGCACATGCTGCTTGCAGGAGGCAGAGAACCTGGAGAGACAAGCTCCACCACCCCGCAGAGCTGGGGCAGGCAGGTTCTGCAGTGCCAAAAAATCTCTGGACATTCACAGAGCCCCAGACTGCAACCCAGCACTGTGGGGGGTGTAGCAACCATTTAAACACTGCCCAGTGCCCACACACAACCCTGTGGCAAAAAGGCAAGAGGAACAGGTCTGACCTGAAGTGCTCTGTCTCAGGTGGGAGAACAGACTAAAGAAGCACGCCTTCTGGCTGAGACACAACTCACATCCCAGCCTGGGAAGAGGACCACCTATAATTTGAGGCTCTCCTTTGTTTGGTTGGTTTCATTCACCAGTGCTGCCTGCGCCAGTTGCTGGATCCCATTCAGGGTGAGCAGAGCAGAGCAAGTTCCTCTTTCAAGATAAGCCCCAGCACTTGGGGAAAGAGGATTCAGTGACACTGAACCATGAGGGCAGGTGAAGGAAGCAGATGTGGGCAATAAACTCCCATCTGGCCTCTGGTGAGGCAGGAGAGCAGAGAGGGGAGGGCTCTGGCAGTTTTGGGCTCAAAGCTTGTCCTGTACAAGGGGGTGAGGGGTATGGAGGTCACTGAGATATCAAGACAAAGCTCTGAAAACCAGCAGAGAAGAGCCAGGCTCTACTGGGAGTATTCAGGTGAACAAGGTCAAACTTTGACATGGAGACTTGGGCTCCAGCAGGAGCGCTGAAGCTTCCCCACAGCTCTGATACCCAGCCAGCGCAGTGAGACAAATATCCCCAGCCTCCACCTCAGTATGCACAACAGCCTTTCCAACCCAAGGATCCTGATGTCTTTTATCAAAAATGAGCTGGTTCCCCAGAACCTCCTGTGGGATAAGTTCAGCATTGTTCCCAAATGGATCAACAGAGCTATGGGGAGGTTAAATGCCTTTCCCAGAGCTGTGTGCAAGCCAGCAGCATGAGCCACACCATCTGACTCCCAACCCAGGCATTCTCATCACGAGGCAATGTTTCCCTTGAAAACAAGGCTGTTTCTGTTTTACCTTCACCGTAAGTACAGCTGTGTTCCTGCTCAGAGGTCTAACAGCAACTGCCGGCCGAGAGCAGAGTCATCTGGATGACCAGACATTTGTTAATGAGATGCTGGGAACAGTTTTGTACTGAGCAGCAAGACGAGGGAAAAAGAAAGGCAGCAGCTCAGTACAGACCACAACAAAGCCCTGCATCGACAGCAACCTGCTCCCAGAGCCCCTTTGGGCTGCCAGCTCACCACATGGGGCTGGCATATGCGAACCTGGAGGTGAAGAACAGGGGGGAAAACGCAGCTGAGAGTTTTAAGAATAAAACAAAACATAATTATTTCCAAAGGCTTCCACTGGGAACCCTGTAAACACAGCTCTGTGGGTCCCTTTGTGATATGAATGGAAGAGACATCCTAGAGGTTCTCCCTCTGCCCTGCTCCCAGTAATGCTGTGGCCCCCATCACTCTCAGCCCTGAAAGGAGGGCAGCAGGGACAGAGTGTGACTGCAGAGGTCACAGAACTGCCGGAAGTGCTGGGCAGTGGATATCAAGGTGAGCACCTGACACAGGAGCATGGCAAGGGAACTTGCCATCCAAGGCAGGTCTGACCTTCCCCATAGAAACACAGATTCCCAAAATGGTTAAAGGGGACCTTAAAGATCATCTAGTTCCAATCCCCTTTCCATGGGCAGAGAAGATCTGCATCTTCACCCCACTGGTCCCCACGAGCAACCCCAGGCAGGCTCAGAATGGGGTGAGGAAGGGGCTCTGGAACACAGAGAAAAAGGGGCTCTGGGGACAGCAGCTGCAGGTGCAAATACTCCAGAGACTCAGCTCTAACTGTTATGCAAATAGTGACCTCCAGGGAAGCAGCTGCTGATCTCCATGACAATGGCAGGGAATGCCACCCACCCACCGCCTCTCCTGCCTTTCCTGCCCTTGGAGCTGGTGCTGGGGTGTTGTGGACCCTGGAGTGCTGTCCCTGCCCAAATCCAAGGACATTCAATGAAACCTGTGACTGGGAAGGAGGCAGCTATAAATTCAAAAGAGTCAGATAAGAACAAGCCCTCTTCTTTCTCTTCTCACTCAGGTTTTGCTGTGGGGCTGCAGCATGGGGGGACTGAGAGGGAGGCTGTCCCTTGGGCCAAAGCCCAACAGACCTGCGGGGCTCCAGCCTAGTCCAGGCCAGAGCCAGCTCTTTTCTAACCAGAAACAAACCCTCACTAGCACATTCCAGCCCTAATCCTTGCCTCGGCAGCCTTCTGTCAAACTGGTTTCATCACCGGCTCCAGGGAACCTGCAATAACCCCACACCATTCAGCACAATTTCAGCGTTTTCCAAATACATGAAAGAGGCTACGGTGACAGCTGTAACCCCCCGTCCCTGCCCCGGGAGACTGCTGTGCACAGCACGAGATGGAGAGCAGGGAATTGCACTCTCCGTTCCAGAAATCTGCTGAAACATTCATGTGTATTAAAGCCGGAGACGATGTGAATGACTAATCCACTTGCATCCATCTTTCATCAGTGTTCCTCCCAGAGCTAACCAGGCTGAGGGCTCCCAAAGGTGCTGCAGCCCTGGCCGGCACCAGTCCTGCTCAGCAGGGCAGGCAAGGATGGCAAGAGATACAGCTCTAGTACAAAGGCACAGCAAAGAACACATTGGCTGAGCCGGATCCACTCAAGAGATTAGCACCTGCTGGGAATGGGATTGTTTTCCAAAGGGCATTAAGTGGAATAGTCCGAGGAAAGACGGTCTCTCTGATGCTTCTCCCCACCGGACAGATGGTGTCTGAGCCCTGCAGCAGAGCAGCCTTTGTGCGAGGGGCACACTCGGGGGGCAGGGAAGGCTCCTGCTTTCATGTCCCGGTTATCGGCTGCCCGCGGGGCCGGGGAGCGGAGGGTCGTGGCCAGCTCGCTGTGTCGGACAGCACCTCAGCAGGGCCACCAGCATCCAGGGAACAGAGCTCAATTTTCACCTTGTCATTGCTCTTCCTGGACGTCAGAGCTCCTGTGCAATCGTGCCCTTGTGTAACCGTGGGGAAACCTGTGCCGGGGAGATGTGCCATGCTCACGTGTGCCCGGCTGCCGAGCCACGTTCCCTCCTGCCAGGGGATGAGTGGGCGATCCTGACAGCTCTTTCTGGTCCTCACCCGCACTGTGAGCCTCACCAAACCCACCTCACAGGGAATGCTGGCCTTATCAGGGCTCAGGGGAGCCAGGCTGGGTGCAAGAATGGTCCCCAGAGATGGATCCTGAGGAAGAGCTGCCTGGTTCTCCTCCCTCAGCCACTCATCCACCAGCATCCTGAAGGACTGACTGCCAAGCTTTACCACTTCCCACTTCAGCCCCAGCACCTCACGAGGCTGCTGTAATTCTTACATGCCACTTGAATGAAAAAGGGGAAAGGGTGGAGGTTCAGGAAGAGGAGGATGATGTCCACATTCTGTTTTCACTTCCTGTTAGTTCCATGAAATTTCAAATGATTCAGGCCACAAAGTCCCTTTTAGCAAAATCCTTGCTGACTTGAGGGCAGGAAGCACAGTAGGCAGCTGATGCAGCAAATGTGAGAGAGAGCAGTGCAGCATGAGAAGGAGACTTTGTGCTCTGCCCTGGGCTCCTGCATGCATGTTGTTGCATGAAATAATCACTGGCTGGTGCACTGGAAGCTTCTAAATGAGGTCACTTGCTCTATTAAAAGACATTAGCTCTGCAGCAAGTTTAATACACTGGTGAGCCACAACAAGTATAGGATGGAGGCACTTTCAACACTCCATAATGGCCGATTTACAGGTAGCAACACACCTCATTTTCTCCATGTGTAAGTCATATGTCACCCAGGCACTACCCAGGGCCATACACACACACAGTGCCCATCTCTCAGCCCAAACCCTGAGCCAGCTCATCACAAGTCACACAGAGACTAATGCCACGTACTGCCCCCAGACGTGTTCCCTGCACAACACTGGCAGTTTCCACAGTTCTCCTCAGCCTCAATGGTGGCACAAACCAGAGAGGGGCAAATGGGACAGGAACTGTTCAGAGAAGCAATGCAGACAGCTGTCCTGCTCCACCTGATCATGGCATAAGCTGCGTTCAAATCAAATCAGCTCCATGCCAGTCTAGACCTCTTCTCTGAGCTTCACAAAGAGCTCTTCATCCTCCAGCAGAGAAGAAAGCCCTTCCATGCTCCTTCAGGAAGCAGTCAGTTCTAGCAGCTCCTTTCTGAGTCCTTCCCCAAGAGCCAGGTCACTGCACAGCTCTGTCCATAGGCCCTTCGCACACACCTGGTGTAAGCAGCTCCAGCTCCTGCTCCATGCCCTGCCTGCTGCCAGCTTGTCACATTTTGGAGTATTTGATTTCACTCTTAAGAGCGCCTGTCTGGCAGTGGTACAGGCAGGGAGAACCTGCCTGCTCTTTGTTCTTGGCCAGGCAGAGCACAGAGCAGGACACCTACCTTGGTTTCTCTCTGAGCTCAGGTGCAGGGCTGTGAGCTGTGGAACTCTGGGTCCATCCTAAATCAGGAACAGTGGCTGAAAGGCTGAGCCCAGCCCTGCTCCCACCAGAGGCTCCTCATCTCCAGGGCTCATCTCCCCAAGCAGGATACTGATGCCAGGAGCTAGCTACTAATTGGATCTACTTAAATCAGCAGCTACGTCTGCAGACACAGCTGAAACACAAGCTTGAGCAGGAAGGAGGATAATGCAATAAATTCAAACAGCTCTCCCCAAGGGAATCGCACAACCCCCTGAAACTTCCCTCTTTGCAGATATAGCCCATTACCCTTCCCTGGGCATGCTGTGCCAGTGCAGAGGCAAGAAGCAGTCGAAAAAGTAACCAGCCCAAAGCCCCCTGAAACACCAAGCTCCCCTGGCTTCCTGCTCCTAGCAGTAGAGGGAAGGCAGACCAGTTACAGCACAACATTCAAACAGTCCCTGTGGCCACAGGAGCCTGGTTAATGCTCCCAATCCTACTCCTCCCTCCCTCTCTCCCTCCCTCACTGCCCCGGAGGCAGGCAGCAGCTCTGAGTGCACTGGGTTTCCCATTAAAGAGATCCTGAGAGACAGCACTGGGCTGGTACACGTGAGCACGTGTCCGAGGGAAGACACGGGCGGCTGGAGAGATGCTGGCTGCACGGAGCTGCAGCGGGCGTTCCCGCCTGCAGGCAGTCCTTCCCAGCACTGCTCAGCCCTACGATTCTTTTTTTGCTAGCTAAATTAAACATGAGGATAAAATAAGCAAAATACCTAAAAATAAAAAATAAACCGAGCATTTCTACAGCACAACTAGGTCACAGCTCCCCAGCATGCGAATTGTGGCAGCCACAGCTCAGCCCCTTGAGCCTCCCAGGTTCAAAACTGACATCTCTCTTAAAAGGCTGCTCCCGAAACCCACACCTGCTCTCCGGTAAGCCCAGCTGGAGCCATCTGCTAACGGCTCTGCCTCCCAGCAGCCCCTGGCACCCTCATTCTGCTGGGCTGCTCTGCTGTGGCAGAGTAACCCTTCTCCCCACCTGACCACGATGGGTGCCAGCCCGTGCCCTGAGCCTGCCCCACTGCCCTCCTCCATGAGTGCACTGTGGGAGAAGCTCTCCCACGCCTTTGGAATGCATGGTCCCTGACTGGAGCTCTCAGCATCTCAAGGATGATTAAAAGCAGGACTTCAGAGAGATCTTGCATCAAGAACCCCTCCGCACATCCTTCCAGGTGAGGAGCAGGGAGGAGGAAGTTTCCCTGTCCAAGGTCAGGGCAGTAATGCAAGGAGTGTTCTGGCACTGAGGGACTCTGCTTCCCTTTCATGTCTCCACTCTGCGTTAATCTTTAGTGGCTCAGAACAATAGTGTTTAAGGGCAACATCCCTCCCTTGCGGGAGGGTGGAGTAGGAGAGCGGAGGGTGGAGGAGAGTGGCTGCTCTCCTGCCACTGCAAGGCAGAGCCACCCACAGTGAATATCTTTGCTCTGAATCAGCAGGTAGGTCACCATCCGGGCTTCTCTGGAGTCCCCAGAGGGGACAGAGCAGCTGCCCCCAGCCCCCTTCTACTCCCATGGCAGAAGCCACCATTAATCCCTCGCCTCTTGGTTCAGCAGGTCTGCAACACTTCTCCAACTGATATCCATCCCTTCCCTTCCCTTCCCCCAGCTCCTCTTGGGAATACTCCGGCTTTACAGCAAGTGGGGAAAGAGCTGCTAGAGAAATACTCCTTGTAATGTCAAGATGGGACTGTGCTTACAGCCGTCAGCTGCTTGGTAAAAACCAAAGGAAACCAAACCTTCTCAGCTTCAGCAAAGGTCTCAGAGCACCACACCACCATTCAGCTGCATTCAGCATCATTCAGCACCATTCAGCGTGTGCCACAGATGTGTTGCTGCTCCTGGGGGGGAAACCATGTACATAAACCATACCAGAGCTCCACAGAAATCAGCCACAGCAGCCCAGACACATACAGAAAGCTGCAGCTTCCACTGGGGAAAAGAGTGCTCCCATCCACCCCTTCTGCTGCACTGGGACACCCCACTGCTGCTGAAGCAGGGAGAGACCTCGGGCAGCGCTCCAGGGACGCGGCTCCAGCATCAGAGAGGAGCAGGATGAGCAGGCGGAATGACATTACTGAGAGCAGCTGTGAACACAGAGCAGCAAGAAACAGTTTGTTAATTATTTCACAGGTCTTTTTTTAAATGACACTCAGCTCTTCGGATTAAAGAGCCTCAGAGTGCTTTACGAATCAGAGTTGCCAGTGACTCCCCTGGGAGCAAAGGAAATGCTATCCCTTTCGCTCAAAGACCCCAGGGTTAAGTGGGCTGCTCTGAGCCACAGCCAGCCACAGGCAGGAGTTTGGCTTTCCAGGCGCCTGCTGTAATCACAGATCTAAGGAACGTAATCAAACTGCACCACACACCGAGAGGCAGCAAGGAAAACAGGCAGGGCCCCAAAGAAGGAGAACAAGTAAAAGGGGTAAAGAGCGAAGCTCTGAGATCAGTCTGCATTGCTCTTGGTCTAGCGGCAGGAATGCTGCTGTGGGCCGGGCAGGAAGCTGCAGTGGAAGTCATTCCAATGGCATTTCCTGGAGAGTACTGCACAAAAGCCTCCCAGGTCGAAGGCTGGGTGAGGAGCTGCCAGGGATCTGCACATTGAGCCCAGATCTCCAGCCATCAGAGAGGATACAGCTACCTGGGCTGGCTGCCCCAGGCAGGACAGCCTGAGCTAGGACACTGCTGGCAACTCCCACAGCCAGGCAGGAATGCCCAGGACTGTGAAGGGACATGGGGAACCCCTGTGGCAGGAGAACAATCTTTTTTTTCACCCCATGCAGGTGAGGTGACACCATGACAATGGGGCCATCGTCTCAGCTGCAAGGGATCAAGGCTGTAAAATAATTACAGAGGACAAAATGCAAAGCAATAGTACAGCTGAGCACCACAGACCAGGTTACTCAAAGCCTCATCCAACCTGACCATGATGACCTTCCAGGGATGGGGCAGCCACAGCTTCTCTGGGTAACCTGTGCCAGTGTCTCATAAAGCTCACAGGGCAGAGAACTTTCCTAACAGCCAATCTAACTCTGCCCTCTGTCAGTGGGGAGGAATTCCCCCTTGTCCTGACACTCCATGCCCTTGTCCAAAGTCCCCCTCCAGCTCTGCCGGAGGCTCTTCAGGCACTGGCAGGGAGCCAGGGAGCCCTCTCTTCTCCAGGCTGAACAACCCCAATTCTCTCAGCCTGAGATGAAGCCACAGGATTCATCTTCAACACCACAAAGCATGGCCTTGGCTGTGCTCAATCACTCCCACTAAGTCAGTTCCACTGCACTTTGACCATCATGTGGAATGGATGGCTGTGATCTCAAAAAGGATTAGAAGTGCCAGGGCATCCCCAAAACCTAACCTGTAACATTCAGAAGGGCAGAACTCTGGCAAACCACATTCCCATGAAATGCGGTAGTGGCAGGGACACTTGTGCAGGATACCTAGGACACAAGGCACAAGGCCAAAAAAAGCATTTCCAAAGAGCTGAGAATCAAAGTCTAACTCTCAACCTGAAACCACTGAGGAGCCTGAAGCCAGAGCATAGGATGAAATCCCAGCTGTGCGCTGTCATATGACACAGGCTGAGTCATTTCCTACCATTCAGAAAAAAATTTTAAAAGATAAAAATGAGCCTGCTATATTGACATCTTCAAAGGGTTTTCCCCAGAGAGAATAATCACAAGCTTCTAGTCCACTGCAGGATGTCCCTCAGCACACCAAGTCCTGTGTGGCCAGGGTCAGCTGAGAACCCAGGAAGCACTGAGCCAGAAGTAGTTCATTCTCCATCGGGCTAGTACAAGATTTGCTTGGATTCATGTATGAATGGTGCTAAATATGCTATTTGCTTTCAGTTCTAGCCTGACATAGCCCTTTCAAGTTGGTCCCCACCATATGCCCCACAAACCTATTGACTTTATAGCCAAAGATCTAACTCCAAGCTCATCCAGAAAACCCTTCTTAAAATCCCAATCTGAATGTGGATTTAGCCTTCAAGGAAAGCTGTCATGCACTGGAGGGTCACAGCCAGGCAGGAACTACTGCTCACTTTCCTTTCTCAAACAGATTAAGCACGGTCAGTACATCTCTGCCTGCCAGGCTCTCTCCCGTTCACCCTCTGCTTCCCCCTCCTTCCTTCCCACTCACCAGATTTCTCCCTCCATGACTCCCAATCCCCACTGGCATCACCATTTCAACTTCACAGATAGTGGGACTTGGTTCTGGTCAAAGAAACTGCCCCAGGAAAGCCTCCTATTTGGATGTGATGGCTTGCCAAGACAGCAGCTCTCTTCTGGCTGGTTATTAAATGTTCCCCTTGGGTTGCTCTTGTTTGTTTTCCCAATGCCAGACTGCAGAGCAGAGGGCAATACAAGGCAGAGCCAACAAATGTGACAAAACACTCCTATGTTAATGTTATGGAGCAAGATTTACTATTTCCCCTTGCCTTAAAACTTGATTTCTCAAGAGAACTGCTAAAGCCCAGCACACAGCAACCATCAAAGGCACCTGCACCCTGTGGCCCTCCTATGCTGCCTTTGTTTCACTCGTAAGGAATGAAACAGAGCTTCCTAAACAATTGGGCTGTGCAGCACTTGTTATGGAGCCATGATCCTTCCCTCTTTCAGAGGGGCTTTCCAGGAAGAGAAGTGCTGCAGTGCTCCAAAACACAAACCACCTGGGCCCTGCCAAGCAGGCCTGCCAGAACTTGCATCTCTCAGCAGGACCTGCCTGCTGCACCTCTCGGGAGTGCTTTGTTTGAATGGGACAGGCTCGAACAGCTCCAATGCACCAAAGAGACTCCCTGTGCAAACAGGGCGGCAGGAGAGGAATGGCTCCATCACCCCATCACGGCAGGGTGGCACTCCTCTTGCAGGGAGAGCTGGCAGAAGGCCAGCAACTTTCTCCCTGCAGCTGGAATCACAGGAGAATGAAGGAAAGCAAAGCATCCCCATGCACACCACACACGTGAGCCACTCAGGAGCTCTTATGGCCTCTGTCCCTTGGTGTGGAGTGGCATTGCTGCCTCCAGAAAGGGACATGATGAAAGCTGAGGGTGGAAGAAAGCTACAGCCAAGATGTCAAATGAGAACTCAGGGTTTGCAACAGGCTGGCAGCAACAACACTGCCCAGAACTGTTTTTTTGGTGGCTGGTGGTGTGGATTCCCCACACTCTGGCCTTCACCACCCTGCCTGGCTTCCATTCAGATCCCAGCATGGCTCAGGCAATGGCACAACCTGGGCAGTGAAGTTAAAAGCCCGGTTCAAGGTTAGAACAAGAGAGCAAGGCAGTCCCCTGTGAGTGGGAAAAGGAGCTTTTCAAAGCGAGAGCTGGTGGGTGGGTCAGATAGAGAGGAGTCCTGACCCTTCCGCAATCTGTTGAACAAATATTTGTTCCAAACAATTAATTTAGAGACAGACACAAAAAAATTGAAGAGTCTGAATCGTGATGGTTGGGGGTGGGGAACAGAGGGAGGAGGTGTTTCATTCCCCACAAGCAGGGACCAGTGATTTTCCACCAGTGATTTAATCTAAATCCCCCAGAGAGTTCATTTACAAAAAATCAGATTGCATTATCGCCTAGGTCTCCAGGATACAGCCCAATCCGTCACTAACAGCAACAGCCACACTAGCTTGGAAACCTCAGTTTGATCACTTAATTCCAAGACTAATCTGTGGCTCTAAAAGCCAAAAGCAGAAGGAGGGGGAAAGAACTCTGCATTTGGCCAGGGTTATCTGCAGAATGAGAGAGCTAATGGGCCACATACAGCCAGATGAAATGGCCAGCAGATCCCGGGTTATTAATCCAAACCAAGCTTCTCTCCTTGCCGGAGCAGCCCCACCCAAGCAGTGCCCCAGAGCGGTCACATTCCTGGAATTCCTTCACCCTCCCTGAACCAGCTCCCTCTCCTTGGGTGCACCAGCTCCCCTTCTTTTCCAGGGTCCCCAGCATTGCTGGCCTGGTACAGGGAGCTGGGGAAGAGCCTCTTCTCTGTCAGGAGGGTGCAGAGCACTACGCTGGGCTCAAAGGCTTCTGTCCCCTTCCCAAAATGCTGGGTTCTGCCGATGGACCATGAGCTGAAGGGGGCCAAGAGGCCTCAGCTCCCAGCAAGGAGGCAATTCCCTACTGTTTAGATGCCAATGCCTGACAGCATGAACTCTTTCCACTGGGAACCGGTAAAGGTTACACCAGCAGGGAATCACTAAGATGCAGAAGCCAAATGAAAACTCAGACATCTGTAGGTCATATACCTCCCGCCGGCAGTCCCAGACTGCACCGCACAGCCGGACCCGGCATTTCAAGAATGCTTCCTGAAGAAATGCTTATTCATGTTAATACCTCACCACTGAGAGCTCCCAGGGTTTGCTGCTGGGGCAGCTGGGAGCACTGTTCCCTGCCAAGGGAAAAGCAGCTGCAGGCTTAGCAGCTCCCCAGCACAGAGGCTGCCTCCACCTCGGCCCTGGCTCCCATCATACCAGCTCAGACAGCCCCAGCAGCCCACCCACCCACTGGGATCTGCTGTGGGATTCACTTCACCATGAGCAAGGCAACTGCTGTTTCCAGAATGAAGAAGTAGCTGGTACCTCGGCAAACCACCAACCAGCCCACCACAACACTGCCCCAGAGAGGAGGAAGCTCCACTCCCTGCTGTTAATGACACCGGGAACATGCCCCAGAGCCAGGGCTCTGCTTGAAGAACCAGCTCGGATGACATTAGATTTCCAAACGCTCTTGGAAAAACAGGTCTTTTACATAACATCCACGGTGAAGGAGAAAATGTAGGGATGGAGAAAGACATCTGAGCACAAACTGTTTGTGTCACCACGGTGGGTTGACCCTCTTGGGACAGAGTGTTAAGAGCACAGAGGGCAAGACTACACACCTCTTTATCCTCCCTGCAAGGGGTAGGACAAGCTCTAACATAAACATTGCAGGGAGCGGTGCTCTGGTTTGACCAGCCCCACTGACAGCCTGGAGCGAGGAAGGGCATAGGCAGCTACCCCCACCAAAGAGAGGTGTTCTTACCCATCCGCCATTCTCCTGGATCCAGGGATCTAAGTGGTCGGTCAAGTACGTGGTCATCCAAGACACGATGCGTTTCACCAATACCCGCATCTCCTTAACAACGCTCTCCACACACAAGGCCCCTCCAAAGGAGAAGAAAGCCACGATGCGGCCCCAGTTCACTCCATCGCGGAACAGTTCGTTCACTACCTGCTCAAAGCTCTGATATGCTGTGCTGGGAGTGATGTGGAGCTGGGAAGTGAGGTCGCTGAACGCCCGCCGGTACCTCAGCTCAAACTCATCCCCTGCCTCTCTCAGTGCCTGCCTCACATCGGCCGCCCGACGGATCTCATGGACTTCGAGGCTGCTCTGGTGCACGGTGGCTCCGTTCACTATGTGGCTAGTGGGTGCATGCCAGGAGGGGCTCCCGTTGAGGACGCCGTCCACCTCATCCTCCTCCCCTGCAAAGTCAGTCCTATTTTCATCCTCCTCCTCCAGCTGACTCCAGCTATATCCTTTCTGTGAGAGCTTGTAGGAAACAAAGTCAATCACTAACTCCCGATTACTGCTGTACATTTTCACACCTGGGACGCCCTCAATGAGTCCATGGTCCGGAGCACAAGCAGATCAGCACTTAGCAGGTCCCGACTCCACTCCTCTTCCTCACAACCGATGGAAACATCTGACCTTAGCACAGAGAAGAAGAGAGGCACCGAAATGGTTAATGCCACAGCTCTTAGATGCACCCGCGCCATTACCACCGATAGCTTATCGTTATACTGAGATCACCCCGCTGCTCTACGCCGAGGCTCAGGGCCACCAGATTGTAGCCGCACAGAAAACCGACCACAACACCCCCTTCCCCGGAAAACAGCCTCGAGTCCCGGGGACCTCCAGGCTCGCTCCGAGCAAACCCCAGATCTCACCGGGTGCGAGCTGCGCCTGGCAGGCCGGCTGCAGGCCGGGGCGGAGACGGTTCTCGTTCTGCTGAAGCTTCGGGTCGGCCCGGACCGCAACAGCACCGCCCCCGCCTCGCCCCGCCCGTTAAAGGGCCCGGCGCCCCCGCCCCCCTCCGCCGGCGTTACCCAACGGCTACAGCGACGGCAGCAGGCGGGCAGCGCTACCCAAGGATCACGGCAGCCCCGAGGGGGCCCGGTCTGGCGGTAACCGCAGCCCCCGCCGCCCCGAAGCCCCTCTCTCCCCTCAGGCGGAGAGGATAAACCCCTGAAAACCGGCGAGCGCTCGCCACCAGGGGTGCCGCCACACGGCCCTGCGTCCTTACGGGAGCTATTCCAGTCACGGTTAGCGGCGCGCTGCCGCTGGGGCCGGGACGGTGACACGCCGGGCAGCGGCAGGCCGGAGTGCCGCAGGGGGTAGCCGGTCCTCCCGGCCACCAGACTACACCGCCCACCACCGGACTGCTTCCCCCAGACCTGCGAACCACCTCCCCCAGTCACCGGATCGCCCCCCCAGGTCCCCGGACGGCCCCACCGGTCGCCGTACCTGGGGGGCGGGGCCGCGCACGAGGGCCGACACGGCGCCCGCGCGGATGACACGCTAGCCAATCAGCGGCCAGGATAGTGCTGAGGGGCGGGGGCCCAGCAGCGCCCTCTCCCTTTGGCTGAGCCGCGCGTCACTCAAGGTTTACCCTGCCCCGCCCCTCACCTCAGCGCCTGACGGAGGGTCCGCGTCCTTCCCGGTTCTGCCGCTAGGACCCGGCTGGCAGCGGCACCGGAGGTCGCTGGAAGCCCCGCCGGGCCTCGGCCCGCTCAGCAGTCCCGGGACTCCTTCCACATGACCCGCCGAGCGGCCGGGGGGGTGCGGTGGTGTGGGAAGCAACGGGGCGATGCGCATGCGCACGGCGTTTCGAGGCTGGGCGCACGCGCTGTGCTGATGCGCAGGCGCGAAGGTGGAGGGCAGAGGGCGGTGCTCTGGCGCCCCCTGCTGGCTAGCCGCGGCCTTCACTCTTGCCGCTCCCTGCGGGCTCGGCCCTGCCCCTGACGCGGCCGCCGTCCCTTCACAGCAGTCTGGGGACTACCGTGGGGTGTTTTGTGTCTCCACAGTGCTCAGGGAGCTCGTGGCGGGGCTGTGAATGGAGGTTTATGCGGGCAGTGCCGGAGCAGTGAAAGCGACTGTGGTAGTCGCGGCCTGCCCCACCGTTAATAAAGCCACAGGGAAGATTATGCACCATTTAGGGTCGATAACGCCACTGTGCGAAAGGCATTTTCTCCTCACAGCATCGAGAAACCTGGCCGCGCTTACCAGGCGGCAGCCAGAAGGGCTGATCTGTTGAGAAGCAGCGAGTGGGCGCTGGGCAGCAGACATTAATACAACCGCAGCGTTAAGAGTCCAGCTCCAATAGGCTCCTGCCCAGCCCCGCAGCCGTACCGGCTGACACTGGCCCGGCGGCCCGCCTACCAGCCGCTGCTAGGCCGTCCAGAACGACACTCAAGGCACCGCCTTTTCTGATTGGCCTAATATGTCCCGCAGTGCGTTATGCGAGTTGTGGTTCGGTTCTTGCCCAGTCATTGTGGCGCTGTGGGAGCATGTACTACACTTCCCGTCAGGCCTTGCAGGGACAGGGCGACTGCGTTGATCGGGGTCCATTTATCCGGGTCCTCAAACAGTCCAGCCAATCAGCGCGTGTCAAGGGCGTACGCCAGGCGCTGATTGGTGGGTTCGGACGGCCGAGCCCTGTTTGAAATCCGTTAACGGCGGCGGTAGAGGCGCCGCGCGGAGTGGCGGCGGCGCTGCTGAGGTGAGTGCGGGGGTACCGGCCGGACACCCCCGGCCTCACCCCTCTTTCCTCGACACGCAACCCTTCCCTATATCCGGTCGTTCGGTCCAGTAAGGCAGCTGTTCTCCGGGCCTTCAGCAAGCCCAGGTATTGCTAACGGGGCCGAGGGCTCGGCTGGGAAGCGGATGCGGAAGGCGGCTCTGGCCGCTCAGCCGGTAGCCGAAGCCGCTGTTTCGGGGCCTGGCGGGGGGGGTCGTAACGGAGCCCCGGGGGCTGATTGCGAACCCCTCGTTCCCCGGGAAATCCGAGCCCGGAGCTCCTGGCCGGCAGCGGGAGGAGCTGCCGTGGCGGGCGGTTCCCACTCCCCGGTGGGATCGCGGCCCTGGAGCGCCAGACGTGTGCCTTACGGTGGGGTGGGTCCCTCGGGAGTGAAATAAAGTTCTTATTCTTGAAGCATCCACGAAATCTGATGAAACAATGTATTTCACGACGGAACGCTCAGTCCAAATTCCGATTCCCAGGAAAAGGAGGGAAGCAAACCAGGCAAAACCTGGCCCAAATAAAAGAAAAAGCATTAAGGGAGCTATTTTTATGCTGGGCTTTTTTAAAACTAGAGAACCTTCAACTTAATGTAACAATTAGTGGAGGCTATGCTAGCTAAAAATAATTTATTTTTCCTTGAACATCTATTTTTAGAATGTCCTATCTTCGTGTCTTCTGAAACTTGTGGGATCTTTTTTAGGGAGCACGAGATATCGGGGCTGTTTATTTTGGGAATGGGGGCGGGTCTGGGCCAGTAGCAGAGCAAAGGCTGTTCCAGCATTTCTCGCTTCCCGTGGCTGTCAGTTGGGGTGGTCTGCAGAGCTCTCCGCAGGCTCAGCTCTCAGCTGGAGAGAGTTAAAGGCTTTGTCTCCCAGTTTAAGCATTAAATGATGTAACATTCATGGGGAATGGTTGATTTTGTGCTGCGGAAAAGCCCCGTGGAACTTCGAGTAAGGGGTACAAGAGAGGAGGGAGAAGCTGTAGATCCAGACTATTGTGTTTGCTTAACCCTGCTCAGGGAAAAGCAAGGATGAAGGGTGACTTTCTGTACCTGTTGGCATCATGCAGAGGGAGTTTAGGTGATGGCTTTGTGGTGAGATGGTTCTTACCAGGCTGTGGTGACAGGACTGTAGCTTCTGAGAGGCAATTACATCCCTTTCTAATGCTCCAACTTACATGTTTACCCCTGAAAATCATCCAGGAACTTTAGATTATTATCCCAATAAAAAGAACAGAAAACTCTGAGTTGCAGGACAATGAAGAAGCTGCCAGGCTGAATTAAAGTGCCTGGTTAGTGCAGCATCCTGTGTTTAAGTTGAAGCCTAGCAGAATGCCCTGGAATTGTTGGATCGTGTTCCCATGCAGCTGCCTCAGCCTTGGGGAAGCGTCTCATGCTTATTCCTCGTTGCCTGTCTTGGGTTCTGAAGCATGTGGATCAGCTGGCTTTGTGTCATCTGCTGGTGTAACTTGGAATAGCCTTCCTGTGTGTCTGTTGTTGTTTATTGTGCTTTCTGATCCTATTAGGATTTGCCATAAGTAACCTCTGTAATTTGTGCTCCTCCAGTGGTGTGTTGTGATAAGGCATCATCTCCAGTTCACCAGGGCCTTATCTACGTTGCAAGGTGGCAAGACAGAGCAGATCTCTCTACCTTCCTCAGGATCCCGACTGGTTTGGAAGGGGCCTTAAAGCTCATCTTGTTCCAATCCCCCCATCACCATTCTGGGCAGAGACACCTTCCTCTGGACCAGCCCTGTCCAACCTGGCCTTCAACACTTCCAGGGATGGGGCAGCCTTTGCTAGAGCCTTACCACCTTCACACTGAAGAAATTCTTCCTAACAGCCAATCTAAATCTCTCCTCTTTTTGTTTGAAGCCATTCCCACTTCTCCTATTACAGCCTTTCTGTGTCTCTATCACTTCTGTCCTTGCTACTCTCCCAAATTCCTCCATTCTCTCTCCCTCTGACCTTGATTTCTCAACTTGGAATGCTGCATCCTATCTCCAACACCATGACCTGAATGGCTGGGAGGCTTCTTTGTCCAGGCAGTTTGTGCTGTTGGCACAAAATTCACAACTACATTGAGACAAAGACACTGAATGCATCTGTGATGGAATTGTGTCAGTATTTTAAAGCTAATACGGATTAGAGCGAGGTGTGAAGTTATTCCAAAATACCTATTGCACTTGCTGTTGGATCAGTCTTATTCTGGGATAGGAATGTTTGTTCCAATTTAGTGTAATCCTTTTTCAAAGCTAACTAATCTAAACCATGCCAAGGCACTCTTCTGGAACGTGCCAAAGTGTAGTTACTCAAAAGAAACCTGATGTCCAGAGGAACCCACTGCCTATTCCTCCCTGTGTGATACAGCTGTGCTGCTCTGGAGGCATGTTTAGGTCAGTGAGAGAGCAGACCTAGAAATAAAATGAAGGTTTCAATTAAGTAGTCACTTTATAGAAGGAATTTGGGGTGTTTTTTGCAAGTGAGAAGATCAGATCCTCCTTTCCTGGCTCAGCAGCTCTGCAAACCAGGTGAAAGCTGATCCTGCAGAACGGGGGTGAGGGTTCCCCGGCTGGCTCACTGCAGACACCCGTGTCGACACAGGAGGTGATGGATGTTGGGGAGAGCAGGGTCATGCTTTAAATCCACGCCGAGCTGTGTAGGATTACAGCGTGCCTGTAATCACACTTGAGGAAATGCACGCAGTGCCTGCTAATTAGGGAACGTCCCTATTAATGAGAAAAAACTTCCACGCCTCCCTTCTGGTGGATGAATGGCACGGTGGAGAAAGCATTTTGGATTGAGATAAATGTGGTTGTGCTGTCAAAATCACAACCGGGTGTTTTAAAATGCCTGCAGGGAGTGGGCAGCGAGTGTCGGGCTGTGCTTGGCAGAGCCTGTTAGGATTGCAGATGCTTTGTGGTGGGCACAGGAGTGATAAATCACCGGAGCATTCCTGCCTGATCCCTGTCCTAGCCCGAGTCGGTGGGCGGAGGAGCAGGATGCCTCTCAGGGAACTGCTGCTTCACGGTCAGTCCTGTTCCAGGCAGGACTTGGAGGATATGTAGGGATTTGAGGAGTGGATGCCATGAGTTCATCTGACTGAAATGGACTTTCTGGAATTCAGTCACAATAACTTTTATCTCCCTGTTGTCTCTTTCAAGAAACAGAGTGTGAAACTGAGGCACTGATACAATCCTTCTCCTGATTATTCTCTTCTGTCTGGCATAGAGGGGAGAGAGAAGGGGTCAGCAATGAGGTCGATGATGAGGGTGGTGACCCTATGGAATATGGACTCTACACAGTAAAAAGCTGCAAAGTGTAGCAGTGGGCACAAGTAGCTGTGAAACATGATGCCCAGAGCTCTGACTCTTGACTGGAGAGGGTGAGGGGAGAATGCAGATGACGCATTTGATTTTTAAAAAAGTCTAAAGTGTTGACAGAAATTCTATCTTGATTAAGGGCAGTAGGAAAGCATTTGATTCCAGCCATGTCTCGAGCTCAGTTACAGTTGGTTTTGGCTCCAGTTCTTTTGTTTGCCTTCTTTGGGCCCTACCTTGACATCTTCCCAGCCGCATAGCTGGTGCTTCTCTAATGACGTTCCTGCCTTTAGCTATCACAGCTCTGCTCTGGGGAGCTGGAGGCTTCTCAGTGCACCCATACTTGGGGGCCAGTGGTTGTGACCAGTGTGGTACCCCCTAAACACTGCTTTGCTTTACTCTTGTACTCTTTGCTGTACTCTTGTCCATTTTCTTATTTATTGAGGAACACCATCTGGGTTTTGAACCATGTGTGGTCTGCCTAGACACATGGTTTAGGGCTGAGGCTCTCTGGGTTAGGAATATGCTGCTTTGGAATTGCTTAGGTTCATAAAAGCAAAGTTCAGGTGATTTCCTTGGGGAGAGTTTTGTAACATCCTCATGGGCTTTGCCTCACAGCTGTTCAAGACATCACAAAAGCACCTTTGCAAGAAAGTTTTGTTATAATTTCAGGGTTTATAACTTTGTCACTGGCTTTGTTCCTGTTCCGTTGAGTTTAATATCACCTGTTGACACAGGGACTCCTCTTGCTGTCAGTGCTTCATTAATTAACTGCAGGGACTGTTTGACATGGGTCACAGTGCTCAGTTTGTTTATAGCCTGGCCAGCTTCGGGCTAGTGCTAAGGAATGCAAGAGGGCCTGACACTGCCCTCCTTCTGACTATTTGCCCAGTAACAATGTTCTACAGAACCTTAATCCTGATTTGAATATCAATTAGAAGAGCACCTTTGTGTCATTAGGTCTTGTTTGTAGCCCTTCAGAGAGAGAGGCTGTGCACTGCAGTGCTCTGGAGTGACTCTTATCAGCTTTGTATAAATACTGTAAGGGTAAGAACTCTTCTTTGTGCATGGTGAGGGAAAGAAGTACAAATCAATTGCTCTCTGGAAAAACTTTGTACTTCTTAAAAAATACAGTTCTAGCACCTACAGCTACAAAAAAATTCCCATCAAAACTTGATCTTTCTGATAGTTTTGAACCTGCAAATGTCAACAGTGGTGAAATCTCCTTAGCTTTGCAGATCAGCAGTAGAATAAAACTCTGCATTGTGCATGACGAGTTCTGCCCAAAGGTGTTAAGTGCAAGAAGCAGGGATGTACCAAAGGCTGTCCCAATGCCTGTCCCTAGAAACTCTGCAGAGGAAGAGGAGTGTGGGGATGATTCCACTGATACCCTTTTGTTGTCTGAAGGGCTGTAGCAGTGCAGGCAGAGGACTCGTGGGGACAGTGTGACTGTGAAGATGTCTAAGCCAGATTCCCGTTATTCTTTTGATGTCCCAAACATCTGCATCAATTTTGCAACTCTGAATGAGGATGATGTACACAATGCAGACTCTTGGTTTGGTAAGTTGTTTTCAACTCCCTGAGTTGTTTCCTTGTTGGATGATACCTTGGTGTGATCCTTGTTTTGGGCCTGGCTTCTGTGCCAATTGTTCATGATGTTAACTGCATCATTCATCATGCATGGGGTTTCTTTTTTTCTGGTTTTTTTTTTTTGTATTTAAATTTTGTCATCTGTAACTTGACTTTGTTAACCTCATAATGATATTCTGGGCTACTGTTAGCAATTCCTAACAATGTATATAGTGGAAGTCTTTCTCTTCTTACAGACCAAAAAGCCAATCTGGAGAATGTCCCTCCTGCAGAAAATCTGGCAAAGGTCTCACACTGCAGCCCTGCTTTTTCAAAGCCTGATGTTATTCTGTCTTCTGTCCCATCAAAAGAAGTAGCAATGAGTAAGCTGGCATAGTGTGGCAGGGAGGGAATAAATTTTACTTGCTTTTCACTGGCAAAATGGAAAGGCCTCTGTCTGGCTTTTGTGGGGCCATCTTCATAAACTCTTTATCTGCAAGGTATCATGTGGTTTTACTTGTTCTTGTTCTGTATATAGATAAGCTGACACTTGCCCCTTTCTTAGGTGAAAGTGATGGTGAAGCAAAATGTGCCCAGGACAACGTGGTCCCTCAGAATATTGTTGGGTCCCTGGCAACCTGGAGAGCTGCTGCCCCTGCAGAGGCCCCTCAGAGGTGAAATATGTGTGTTCAGTTTGTACAGTGATTGATGATGGTATAACTAAACAGGTCCTTGCTCTCAGAATCTGCAGTTCTAGCTGTTCTTAGGGCATCCTGTGGGGCTGGAGTTCTTCAACACGGAGATCGTGTATTGGGACACCTGATCTGCTGGCTAAGCTGGAGGAGCAGTCTCTAGGGTGGAAATGTAATGCAGTGTCTCACATACTTGTCAAATGAGACTCAACAGCACCAGGAGCTTCTGGAATGTGAAGATATCTGAAACTGAGATGGCTTATAAAGTTTCTTTGTTTATATCTGCAGAACTCATTCTTGATATGAATGCAAGGGGCTCTGCATGTTCATATATAGCAAAGAATATTTAGTTTAAACTTTAGTAAATCATGCTGCATTTGGATTGTTGTGTTAAACACAATTTTTGTGGTGGAGTTAGGGGATGCACTGACATAAAAAGTGTTATCCAGGTCAGGTGTCTTCTCAGATCTGTGGGAAAACTGACCTCTGCTTTCTGTTCTGTTCTAGACCAGGCAGGAGACTGGCTACAAAGCAGGGGAAAACCCACCAGTGCAAGCAGCCAGGCAGAATCAAAGCAGAGAGAATTGCTAATGCCCTGGATAATAAGGAAGATGTTCCACCCTTGAAGAAAATGAGAATGTAGGTCACTCAACTCCTTCTGTTTAGGGGTGGGTAAAGGGATACAACTGTTTCTTTGGAAAGGGTTACCACGTGGCTGAGAAGGTTCTTACAGGGAGATTAGAGGGTGGCTGGAGCTGATTGCTGATACTGGTTTCATGAACAAGAAATGGCTGCAAATGCTGAAGGAATTGCTGTGTTTGGAGGTAGAGATGTGAATGAAAAAAAGCATGGGCTTCTTCACCTTCTTACTCAGTGTCTGTCAGTTTTAGATTTGTCTGAACTTAGCCATGCTGAAGTCATAAAGCAGTCATTAGCCGTCATTAGAAAGTCACAGCTAAAATATTTCTCAAATTAACTTAACCACTGAAGTGTCATATGGTGATAAGCTTGAAGTCAACAAATTGAAGTGTGGTTTTTGAAACCCCACTGTACTTTGATGATTTACAGTATACTTCCCTTCTCCAGAAAAGTTCCAAAAGCTCAGTAATTCCTCTTCCCTTCTGCAGCCTTAGAGAACCAGGGTAAGCTGGATGGTCTGGACCTGGGCCTGGGGTGAGATAAGGCCAGCCTGGCATACCTTAGATTTCACCAGATGTTGGGATGTTATGCGTGATGGTGACAACTGCAGGTTCTTCATTTATTTAGAGCACAGTTCATTCAAAGGGTTTGCCCTAACAACTGTTTCTCTTAGTTCTGGTAGCAGAGAGAAGGTGACAGAAGCATCCACAAAGAGAGAGCCCCTGCAGGATCCTGGCCTCTCCCCAGAGAGAGGGAAAAGCAAACTGACCATGCCCTCCACGCCAACAATGTTGAAGTACGTGGCTTTCTTGTGACTTGTGTGCTAATCACAGTTGATTTAGGTGACAGTCCTGGCTGAGTGTTTTCAGCTCCAACTTAGCATGTGATGGTATCACATTTAGTAAACACTGGATCAAGGCAACAATATTAGGATAAAATGTACTTCACCGGCTGAACCTGTGCACAGAAAAGCTTTTGCTTTTCTTTTGAGGAAAAACTTGTTCTTCCTAATGGATTAAGAATACACACAACAAATGAGTCTGCAGAATAGCAGTTATCTGTGAGATTTCTTGAACAAACAAAACCCAGGCAGATCTCTTCTAAATAGTATGTTTTTATAACCAGTGAGGGTGGAGATAAGCATGTTCCTTGTACTAACATCGCGCTAATACCCAGGAAAGCAGGAAGGCATTTCTTAGATTTTAATGTGCTTCTGCAGGAGGGCCAAACCTTCTGGCAAGCTGAAAAGTACAGAGGAGCAGGAGCTGGAAAAGATGCAGCAGTTGCAGCAGGAGGTTATGGAGCTGCGGAAGAAGAATGAGGAGTCTCTGAAAGCAGCTATTGCTGGAGCAGGTGGGCTTTGCCTGAATTGCCAAATGAAGCTGCATTGGGCTCAGCTGGGGAGTGCTGTACAGAGCTGTGCAAGTACCTTTGAAAGCAAGCATACCAGACTTTGCAATAAGTATTGAGAGCCTTTTAATATAGATCAGCCCCTAAACTGCCTGGAAACAGGTGTGTTTGGGTTATTTCATGTTTTGAAAATTAAAGTTGAGTTCTCTAAAATCTTACCTAGTTGTAAGAAATTAAGTGCTTTTTTTATTTCTGCAAATCCTACCCCACAGAAAAAGGCTTCCAGTCCTTACATGTTTCTTTCCTCTAGGACAACCCATGAAGAGACCTGTTGGTCAAGTAACAAAGCCAATTGATTTCCACTTCTGCACGGAGAATAGAATTAAACAGAATGTGGAAAGCCAGCCAGGGAATGAGTACAAGGAGCTGGATTTTGCAGCAGTGCTGAGGAAGCATCCCCCTTCTCCGGTGAGAGTCAGAATGTTGCCAGCACTCGGCTCACTGATTCTTGCCATCACCTCCCTGCTGGTTGTGCAATGCTTGGGCTGATACCCACAGAGAGGTTACCACAGGAGAGGCAGGTGTTGTGCAAATGTGACTGCAAACTTCCTGTGTGTCTGTTGCCACAAGACTCAAAGGAAAAAGGAGCCCTTTAATGTCAGATCTTCCAGTCATTCCATTTTGTGCTGTAATCTGCTCAATACAGTTTCCCAATATAACTTGTGCATGTTCAGACTGTTAACACTTGTGCTTAATGTGAGGCGTTACCTTCTTTGCAGTGAGAGGAAGGGACAGATACTGTGCATCAGTGGGGAAAGGAAATGTCATCAAAGCCTCCTGACCATACTGAATGGGGTTTTCTGTCTGCAGGTGCGAATGCCAAAGGGGCCCACTGTCCCCAAACCTTTCAATCTGTCCCAGGGAAACAAAAGAAAGCTTGAAGAAGCCACAACAGAATATGTGTCCTTTGCTGAGCAGGTAGAAGCATTCCAAAAACGCACACCCCCTCGTTACCATCTGAGAAGCAGGAAATCTGAGGAAGGTGAGCGGTTCTGGCTGTGTCCACAGACATGGAGGTAGAGCAAGAGATGCTCTGACTACTCTGAGCAAATGGCCTGTGTCTGTTGCAGGCCTTGCCATTAACTGCTGGTCTCTGTGACTTGAATTTGTAGGCTCAGTTTCAAAAAAGCCAATGAAGGCTCGGCTCACACACCCCAAAACACCAGTGCTGCGAACAAAGCAGCGCTTGAGACCTGTCACCTGCAAAACTGCTGCAGATTTAGAAGCAGAGGAAATAGAGAAAATTCAACAGTAAGTAAGGGCTTACTCTAGTCCTCCAGGGGATGACTGTACCACACTGGAAATATTTTTCAGATAGCAAAATGTCACTTCTCTAGAATACCCTTTTTGTGTAAAAGAATGAGTAGCATATACCATTGAGATTCCTTTAGGTTGTTCATAATTCTTTAGCTCTGATTGTAGGGAAGTGAAATATAAACTCATTTTGAAGAAAGTGCTCTTAGGAGAGCTGATCTTGGGTTGAGTACAGCTTCTGATGAGTAAAGCAAACCTAGTACAGCAACGCAGCCTGCACACACTTCAAAATTCACCTGTAGGCAAAAGTTTGGATTTCTAGGAAAACAATCTATAAGAATTTTCTTATTAATCTTGCTGTTCTGAAAGCAAAGGAAGAATTGCTAACTGGAGCTGCACACTCACGTACAATGTACGATTGGTGACTGTTTCATTGTTCCTGCATAGGTACAAATTCAAAGCACGAGAAGTCAATCCCAAAATCTTTGAGGGTGGGCCACTCCTGCCCAAGAAACCCCCTGTGAAGGAGCTCACCCAGCCCATCGGCTTTCAGTTGGAAATAGAAAAAAGGATTCAGGAGCGTGAGAGTAAGAAGCAGCAGGAGGAAGAGCACTTCGAATTCCATTCCAGGCCATGTCCCACAAAAATCCTGGAGGATGTTGTGGTGAGAAGTTTAATAACACCAAAGCTTGGGAATTGGACCTCTGGTGGAAATGAGCTTCAAAACATTTGTAGCTATGTTGCATTATGTGTTTAATGATCTTAGTAAACAGTGTCTGTCGTTAGGTAAGAACTGCAGCAGATATGTCCTATGCTGTCAGGTTGTTTCTCTGAGGCATTTTCTTGGCACTTGGCCATGGGTAACTCCTTACTGGCTTTTCTGAACAGGGTGTTCCAGAGAAGAAAACACTTCCCGTTACAGTCCCCAAGTCTCCAGCCTTTACCTTGAGAAGCAGGACCCGTGTGTCTGGCAGAGAGGAAGAAAAGGTAACAGTTGTGATGAGGCTGCAGCCGGGCCCATGTCTCCTGCTGTGCCTCTGGATGTGGGTGGGATGCTCTGTGGCTGGAAGCCCCTTCCCTCCTGAGAGCAGTTCCTCCAGTGATTACCTTTGCCTGTGCCATTCACTTCAAACAATCTGGTTATTGCTAGTCATTTGACAGAAACTGAATTCTCAATAAAAATTAAATCATTTAAATACTAGGGCACTGATGAGGGTTTCTGAGGTGTTGCTGCTATGAATGAGGAAAGAGAACTGCTTACATTTCTCATCCCTCCCTACTCTGTCACTGAAGGCAGATATTACACATGACCTTTCTTCTCCCTAAGGTAGTGAGCAGGATTCTGAAAGCTTCACATCCTTCTTCCTTTCCTTCTTGTCAAGAGGATATTAGATAATTGCAGTCTAATTTGGATGAGTACTAGAACTGAGAGTGGTTTCAAAAAAGGAAGAATTTGGCCTGTTTCAGGATGCCAGTAAATTGGTACTTCTTGGATTCCTAATTTTTGCAGTGTCAACTGTTTGCATGACCCTGCTTGTACCCCTTATTAAAGGAGCTCGTTCAGAGCTCTTTGTGACTTTGCTTGGCAGGAGTTGCAGCCTATACAATAGTAAAAAATCAGATGCTAAAGCTAATATCCCTTTAGGAAAAAGAGGAGGTGGCTGTGATCAAAGCTAATCCTATGCCACATTATGGAGTACCCTTCAAACCCAAAATGCCAGAGCAGAGGCACGTGGAAGTTTGCCCCTTCTCTTTCGATGCCCGGGACAGAGAGCGACAAATACAAAAAGAGAAAAAAATAGAAGAACTACAAAAGGAAGAGGTAAGAATTAAAAGCTACTTTGGATTCCACTCCTTCAGTAAAAAGAGTGTGACAGGATTTGCTGTTGTCTATTGAACGCCCAAGGAAAGGACAAGAAATAATTTAAGTTGTTTATTTCAGGTGCCAAAGTTCAAAGCATTGCCTCTGCCTTACTTTGACCAAGTTAAGCTGCCAGAAAAGAAGGTCAAAACCCCAACTCAGCCTGAGCCATTTCATCTGCAGGTTGATGAACGGGGAGCTGCCAAGCTCCAGAGCTGGAAACAGCAGGTAGGATGAAAAGAATAATGGGAATGACCAGACTTAAAGCAGCTGGTGGAGTTGTGGTTGACTACAGAAACTCTTCCTTGAATTGAATCAGTAGCTGAGTTGGAGCAAGGAATTTTTCTGTACTTGGCATGAGACTTGTGCTATGGGTTAAAGATTGGTCAAGGGTTTGTTTTTACTTTTCTCACTCTATGGTAAATGATGGCATTTACCACAACTCTATGAACAGCTGTGGGGTGTTTTCTAAGCAGCAGCTCTGTGCAGCTGAATCCCTTTGCTGACTATCTCCAGGAATTTATTGACACATAAATAATATACTGCTTTTCTCATGTGAAGTCTGCAGTGGACACCTGAAACTTTCTTCAGGCGATTTTTGGCAAAGCAACTGTCAACAGGTGACACCACTTTTTGGCTTTAATATAATTTTCTATGGAAATTATTCAACTAAGTCAGCATAGCTTTTCCAGTGTAGGGAGTGCTAGAGTCTTGAGTCATGGGGAGATGGTCTCTTTCTGCTGGGCACTTTACATGCTCTCTTCTCTTGCAGCTTGAAGAAGACTTGAAAAGGCAGAAAGAGGCAGCATGTTTTAAAGCTCGTCCCAACACAGTGATGTACCAGGAGCCTTTTGTGCCCAAAAAGGAACATAAGATGCTATCAGGTAGAGTTGCAAGTACTTGCTACATGGGCTTGGCTGATAGCTCATAACTGATGCAATTAGGTGATGTTTTTTCTGGCTGTTGCCTCTTCTTCATCAGCACAGCCAATAGTGCCTTGCATTTAATCAACTAATTGCCTAACAGCTTGTATCCCCTGGGAGCAGGGGGATTTCCTCTCCGCCCCCCTGTACTGCTCCAGCATGGCAGCTGTATTTAGCAACTGCTGCAATTGGCAGATGATTGATGTGTGCCAGCTCAGGATAAGGGTACTGAGAATGTGAGGAGCTCCCTGCAGAGACAGCTGGCATTTCTGCAGAGCTGTCACTCTTTCCCTCCTGTTTCTAATGAGTTGAAGGCATCTACTGCTTGGGTAGGCTGAGATTTGTAGGGCATAAAACCAGCCAAAAGCTTGTTTGTACTAATAATTGTGTGCTTGCTCCCTCCCATGAGAACACCCGTGATGGGGTGATGTCTGCAATATCATTGCTCACGTCTGGCAGTAAAGTTTTCTCTTTTCCTGAAGCCTGGAGGTATCTCCTAACCACCCTTGCCAAGGGAAAGCTCTCCAAAGGGAGACTTCCACTGACATTAGTACTGCTCTGCTTTACCTGTCTTTGAACCAATGTTATCTCCTCTATTTCTAAACTTAGAGAGCCTTTCTGGTTCTGTAGTTCCTGAAAGCTTTGAGCTGGCAACAGAAAGAAGAGCGAAAGAACGGCAAGAATTTGAAAAGCGATTGGCAGATGCAGAAGCCTTAAGGGAGAAGTATGAGGAGCAGATCAGGCAGCAACAAGAGGAGCATGAAAAGGAAGAAGTTGCTAAGCTAAGACAAGAAATGGTAAGTGAGCTGTTTCTGAGCAAGGGCTGTAAAGTAACCCAAAGGAATGTGGGAATATCCTTACAGAGCTAATGTCACAGTGGAGCTGTACTAAAACTGCCGTTTCAAGGCTCCCTTTTGCAAATTGATGACTCACTAACTTCAAAACTGGTTTAAAAAAACCAAACTTTCAAAACTACACAAAGAAGGCAGCTGTGCTGAGGTGGCTGAGTTTTGGAGCTGCACACGTGTAGTTATCAAAGCAGAACGATCTTAGTAAATCCCATAACCCCAACATGTGCTGTGCATTTTCCCACTACCTCATGCCAGAGCCCAGGGTGGTGTGGTGGTCTCAGGGAGATGCCTGCCTTCACCTCATCCACAGCTCACCTGCAAATTTCAGCTTCATTATAACTGCAACCATTTGCTTTGTTTTGCCCTTGCTTATGTTTATCTTTTTCACAGGTTCACAAAGCAAACCCAATACGCAAATACCGCAGTGTAGAAGTGAAGCCCAGTGATCAACCACTGACTATGCCAAAGTCTCCCAACTTCTCAGACAGATTCCGATGCTGATGAGCATCCATGTGATAACTGGAGGGAGATCCCATCCCTCTCCACTCCCTTGGTAGGTGAAAGGGAGCAGTTGTTTTTCCAAGACTGCTCAGTCTGAACTCCTGTGCTTGGTTGTACTCCACCTGAGTAGTTAAACTCCACCTGAGCCCATGGCATTTCAGCAGTGCCTCCTGGCCTTGCTGTGTATCCAGACCCTGTCTTCTCTAGAGACTAAACCAAGTTTTGATATTGCATACAGATATTGTGTACCTAACTAAATAAAAATTCCTAATCTGCTCGCTGTCTCTGGCTAGTGGGCTGAAGCCCTTTCCTGCAGAAGAGTTTTTGGTAAAGACTGACCACACAGATGTGTGCATCTGGCAGAGATGTCTTGTCTTTGTACACTAAGTGCTATTTTCAAGTGTCTGTTTTTTAGCCTTTTAGTCTTCATTTAGCTTGAATTGTGTTAAGTGATGTTCCTTCAGGTCAGTGTAGCGTGGGTCAGGCCTTGTTGTTTAGATGACCACAAATATAAGTCTTGACCACGCTTAAAAGCAGTTCTTTGTGTATATTAGAGCATTAAACCATCCTTGCTGGTTTATAGCTGAAGTTCTTCTGTTTGGAGAACCATTTATCTGGCAAGTGACTTTGCTGTAAGTTGCTGCCCCAGCAGCTTACACATAAATATAACCCAAGTGCTCAAATGTGCTGGAGGACAAAACTGCTGGCATTGTGAAGAGTGGACACATCTAGATTAAAGTTTTAATTGTTTCTTACTTAGTATTGTGCTTTGATTTCTTACCTCTATAGTTTGCTGAAACACCCATTAGCAGGGCTGCTTGCTGCTGTTGTGCTGCTTAGAAGAGGGAGGGAAAGGGAAATTTAGAATTATTTTGTCCTAACTGGACAAAGTTTCTTGTTTGGTTATGGAAAACATTGCTTTTATTTCATTTGAACTGAGGCACTGTTGAAGAAGTATTCCCAGAGTTTGTAACTTTTTATTCAGATTTTTGGGTGAAAAAGAGTGGTGTTAGACTCCAGCTAAGGGGATGGTTAGAGGTGCTGTCTCATTCTTGCCAAAGCACATGAAGCAATTGCTATTTTACCCCTAGATTGAGAGGTAACAGTGAAAGAAAGTCCTTAGAGACCTAAATTCCAAGATGAACATTTATTGTACCTGAGGGCTGATGTTTCTGCAGGAATTCTCCTAAAAAGTGCAATGCTCAAGAGATGTCATTGCAGTACAGCTGGGGTCTCTATGGGAGTGTTTCAAAAAACATCAGCCTCAAACTTCAGTGCTGAGATTAAAAGAGGAGAAAAGCCACTCACACTGAAATACAAGGATTCTTTAAAAAAAGTTAAAGGTTTCTGCAGTTAGCAACTGAGGAACTGGAGAATGAGAGGTTGGGGAACTGTGTTGGCATTAAAGGATGAATGACCCTGTGGCAGTGTGGTGTCTTGGAAATGGTGAGCTCAGACATGGCTCCATTTTGCTCAAGTTTCAGCTTTTCCTTCCCTTCTTTTGAGGATCTTTGTGTAGCTGTGGCAGAGGCTGGCCCAAAAGCTTGATCTAATCACCCAATCTTTTCCAAGACTTTGCTGGTAGTTCTGTGTCACTGAGCTACAAGTTACAGGACAGCCAGAAAAACTGCTGTCACTGCTGTTGTGACAATTTGCAGGAGTGGCTGGAGCACAAGGGCCATGTCAGCATTCTCTTCTTGAAAGCAAAAATCCATGTGGATCTGACCTGTCTTGCTTTAACCCCATTTCTGTCATGGTGGAGCTGGTCCCTGTGAGGTGCTACTGGATGGGCACATCACAGACCCTCAGATGTGCTGTCAGGGAGCCCTTGCTTTTTCCTTGTTTGCCAGCTCTGGAGAAGGCAGCATGTGGGCAGCAGGAGCAGCAAATATTTATGATGAGTCAGGGGGAAGCTGGAATGATGATGAGCTGTTGAAGAATGTGAAGGCAAACAGGATCATGAGGCCGTGGAACTGGAGCAGCCACCAATCCCTGAAGGATGAAGCAGCTGGATTTCCCTGATGGCCCTACATGGCCTCTTCTGCCTTGAGGAAGGGGTTGTGTGCCTGACAGCTTGGCAGTATTTTTTCCCCAATGGTATCATTTGGGTCTAATAAAAGACATTACATCTTCTCCCAAACATGGCCTCTTGTATTCCCCATGCACTGCAAACAGGAGCAGGAGCCTCAGGCAGCTGTATCTCCAAGGGTCTGGGGTGTTTGTATGAGCTTGGAGTCACCCACCAGGTTCTCACAGGCTGGAGTGCAGGACCTGCTCTCTTAATTAAGAGGGAAGTGGTGACAGGGTGGGAAAACTGCTCTAGTGTCCAAACTAAAAATCATGTCCTGAAGGAGCTGGATGTTGGAGAGGATGGGATTTGGCCAAGGCTTCAGCAGGGAAGTGGTGGTACATGATTTTTCGAGTGTTGGGGAGAACAAATGTACAGGATGGGAGTAAGAGACTAGGATTTAACTAAGTGCTGTTCCAACACTTCCCTTTCGAGTCAGAGTAGATTGAGAAACTGATGTAAAATCTATATTCTCCCTGTGGCTTTTGCAAAAACATTTTTGTATTTCAGTACTCAAAGCCCATCACCTTCATGTACATGCCTTGAGAGCAAGGAGTTGGGAGGAGGTTAGGGGAAGAAGAACTGGGTACAAAATCTTCCTCTGCTCCCTTTCTACTTGAGCTGTACTCAATTTGTTATAAAATAATTTGCTGAACACAGACTTAGAGTTGGAACTTAAAGGCAGCCAATGTTTTCCTGGACTTTCATGTTGAATTGCAAGAACAAATTATTTGGTGAATAAATTCTTATGAAAAGCCTTGATGATGCTCTCAAATCACAGCTTTTCTTCTCCCTTCTGTCTCCACCGGGAAGCCTTTGCAGCTGCTTGTGTGACCTGGCTTGAACCTGGCAAGAACTCCTGGACCTGGGCAGGTCCTGGTGCTCTCTGGTGCTGCTGCTGGTGACCACATTGCTCTGGATGCTTTTTTGATGATGTTGGGATTTTTCCTTGTCTTTCTCCATCACCTTGCTGACACCTGTCATGACACGATGGCAGCTCGTGGTGGAAGCCCTGGTTCTGATGGAAGCAGTTAAGCCAGACGGCCCGGCTGGTTTGTGTTTCAGCAGCATGGCTGGGATTCAGCTGGGGATGTTGTTCAGCCTGCCCTGCCGCTCGATTTAGCTGGGGTGTAGGGTTTCCCAGGAATGGGCCGGCTTTGGCCCCGCAGGGCCTCCCTTCCCAGGGTAAACGTAAAGGTTAAAGTGTGCTGCCGCAGTTGTGACAACGGCGTCGCCAGGGAACAGCGTGCTTGAGGCGCTGCCAGATAGCCCCAGGACAGGCTGTTTCCCAGCTGCAGCCAATGTAGGCTCTGGCTTAAGTTCCTGAATGGGAAAGGAGAAAAAAGCCCAAGCTGAGAAGCCTGGGTGGTGGCTGGTTTGCGGAGCCCCAGAGCACTGTGCTGCTCCTTGGGCTTGTGGTTTCAGACCAAGGCATCTGAAACCCTGGGGTGCAACAGATACTGCCCTTCAATTCTACAATTCCTTCTTCCTAAGGGTCTGATTTCAGCTTATTTCTCTCTGCCCACAAATGAATTTTATCTCTGATAATGCCAAACCGTGGTCACCTATTGCCTTTGGAAAACCATGGCTCCCCTGTACCTGTGCCCAGGGCTTTGCTTCCTCACCTTGTCCCAGGGATTTGTGCCCAGACCAACCTTGCTCCCAGGGAGTGTGGAAGATTGCAGGCATCCCAGGAAGGCTGGCTGGTGTCCAGGTGCTTGCTCCTGCTCATTGGAGAATTTTATCCCAGTGTCCACCACACCAAGAGCTCCAAGGGGGCTGTGGGGCATGGCTCTGGCTCAAGGGCTCTTGCCTCATGCCTGGGCATGGATGTGCTCCTTCCACCTGGAGTTTGCCAGGAGGGTGCAGAGCTGAAGACTGGCGGAGTGGTGGCAGTATGTGCCTGAAGTGACACTGGTGGCCTCCAGGTGCCTGGCAGCCCTCAGCTGGAGAAGGAGAGAAGCAATTCCAAACTGTATGTTGGCGATGACAGTCGACGGGCAGAGTCCCTGCTGGTCAGGCACAGCATCTGGCCAGTTATTCCTGACTGTGGCCCTACAGAGGCCAAGGTGGGGGAATCTCACTCATCACAGGAGTGGTGGCTGTGCCAAGACTGGGCCGTGTGTGTGTCACTGTCACCAAGAACCATGGCTGCTGGTGATGCTCCAACCTGTGCTTGCATCAGCACATCAGTGTGTTGGAGCTGTGTGCTTCCTCCTGCATTATCCCTGTTGGTCCTCATCCCATTCCAGGTCCTGCCATGGATTTCAGGAAAGGAGCTGACCTTGCTGAAGCCACAAATCCCAGCTGTGAAGGCTGGAGTGGGAGAGCTCCATATCTGCTCAGGCTGTGTCCCACTGAGCAAGTGTTGTTCTTGCATTGAGTTGTTGATGGTGGGTGCCTCAGGCCAGGGCAGGGACAGGTGGGATGACAGCACCTCAAAGACAGAGAAACAGTCGTGCTTCAATGCTACATGTGAGCCACTGGCAAAGTCTGACTGCAGGCCATGGCACACAGATGCTGGTGGCTCACTGGGAGCTGGCATTTGTCAATGTGGAGCAGCAGCACTGCCTGAGCAGCGTTGGTCCTCCTGAGAGGTGCTGCAGGCAAAGTGAACTCTGCTCTTGGGGAGCTGCTGCTGCTTGTTGGTGGCATTGACTCAGCTCCATTGTGGATGGCACTGGCCAGGGCAGCCTCCCAACCTCCTTTGCTGCTGTAGTCTCCAGCCCTGCCACAGGTAAGGTTTAAACTAAAGAGAAAGCAAAGCAAGGTTTATGCAGCCAGGTTTGGTGTCTGGCAGGATGTGTGCTTTGTGTGGCTGTGGGGTGGGGAACTGGGACCAGGCTGGCAGCTAGCAGGGGCTGAGACTGGAGGAGCCCAGGGTGACCTCAGCCTCCTCAGGAGCACCTGGCCTGAGAAGCAAGGCCTGGTCTCCAGCAAACGCCAGGATTCAGCCCCACACAATGCCTAGAAGGAGCTGGCAGTACCTGTGCAGCACCCATACACACAGCCCAACCCTTCCAGAGCCTCCAGCTCCTCTCTTTCTTTCCCTGATTCCCAAAACACTTGATTTTGCAGAAAATAACACTTTCAACTGGTTCCTAGGGAAGGCTGCAGCTGTTGGCAGCTGCCCAGTTCTCAGCTTCTGTCACCTTCATCAAGGCCCAGTGGCAGTGCCCAGAGGTGCCACACCATACCCACAGAGCACAGGGTCCCTTGGAACTGCTCTCCCAAAGGGCCAGTGCCCGTGGGCAGGGCTGGCCACAGCTCAGCAGCACAGGGACCAGCACCATCTCCAGCTGCTCCTGGCCACCACCCCTATGGGTTGGCCAGCGCCCACCTTGTGTCACCTGCGGGCATCTTGGAGGTCCTTAGCCACCTGGACTCTGTCCAGCTCACCCAGGCCACCCCCATGGGATGGTTTTGGGGTGCCACTGCGTCCAATGCCAGCCCTCCCTGTGGTGCTGTGCTGGAGCAGGAGACAAATCCGTCCCTGGCCCCTGGCCCTGCGTGTCCCCAGCCCACGGGGGACAGGCGAGAGTGGTGTGTCCTTTGAACGGGCTCCAGCAGTAACAGGTGCTGGGAAAGGCGAAGTGGGCCGGCTCCCGCTGCTGTAAAGGATCCTCCTCTGCCCGCACTAATCCGGCTCCGTTACACCCGGCATAGAAGAGGCTGCTCCCTCCGGCGCTGCCACAGTGCGGATGCTGCCTCCCTGAAGACCCACGGCACCAGCACTCAGGTAATAGGGCTAGGGGGGGGTCTCTGTGGTTTCTGATTTGGCGCGTGGTGTTGGAGGGTTCTGTGGATAGTGGAGCCCCCAGCCCTGGGAAAAACACTTCCATCCCCACGGGCTTCCTGTGCTGAGCTGTGGGATGTGGGAACGCTTTGCCAGGGACTGCTCTGCTACACCTCCTGTTCCAGTAGATCAGCAAACAACATCGCCACTGCCGTGGTCGCTGGTGGGTTTATTCTGGGGCTGGGCTGTCCGGGGCTCTGGACGGCTGCACAGGGGGGTGTTTTGGGACAGGGTGAAGAAAGATGACTGGGCACAGGAGGGCAGTGGAGCACAGGGCAGAACGGGATTTGGGGATCAGGTGCTGGGCTGGAGCCCAACGCAGGTACAGGGCATCGACAGGTCCCCTTGGCAGAGCTGGGTACCCCTGGGACGAGCAACGCTGGCAGCTGCTGGGTGCAGGGGTCTGTGTGGCCCCAGAGCAGATGGGGTTTGCCTGCATGGCTGGACCTGCTGTGCGGTTCAGCAATGGCGGGGCCGTGCCAGGAATGCTCACCTCTCCTGATTCCCACTGCCAGTCTGGGGCCAGAGCCACTGTCCTGCCCTGCCATGGTGGGATGTGGCCTTAAATTGTCACCCTGGCCACGCCGCGCTGGCTGTTTGCACGTCGGAGGCCCCAGGCACCCGGTGACAGGTGCCAGGGTCAGGCCATCGATCAGTCACCGTGGGGCAGATACCGGGGCACAATGGGACGGTGCCGGGACTGGTGGCCACGTGGGGTCCCTGGCTCGGTGCCACCAGCCCGGGAGCCGCCGGCTGGGCGGTGGGGGGCACAGCTCCCGGCTGGATGGCAGCAGCTCATCCCTGCAGGAGCAGAGCCACTGCCCGAGTCCTGCCGTCCCCTCTGCAGGACGTCGGGTCCGGCGAGTCCTCAGCTGCTGCTTTCTCTCCCGCAGGAGCCTCGCCGAACCGGCAGCAGCGCAGGGCAGCCGCCTCCTGCCTGGAGTGTCCCATGGAGCCGGGTGCAGGCGCGGATGGTGCCGGCACTGGCGGGGCTGGCGGCACGGCCCCCGCCGGAGCCGAGAGCAGCGCAGCGCCTGCAGCTCCCCGGCCCCAAGCGGGGACAGTGCCAGCCGCCACCGCGGCACAGGACGGAGGCACAGATGAGCCTGGAAGAGGGAAGACAGAGCCGGAGCAGGAGACAGCTCTGGCTGCGCCTGAGCCCCAGGATGGACGGGAAGCAGTTCCAGGAGAGGAGGCTTTGGCCGTGCAGCATGATGGAGGACAGGCAGCATCTGATGAAGGGCAGGCAGCATGCACTGGGCAGAAGGGTCCAGCTGCCACCGAGGCCCAGGGTGTAGGGAAGGATGAGAAAGATAAGCCTGGGAAGAAGAAAGCTCCAGCTGTAGGGGAACTCAAAGGAGGAAAGGCTTCAGCTGCTGCAAAGGCTAAGGAAGGAGGGAAGGATGAGTCCATGGAGAGGAAGGGCCTGGCTGTAACTGAGGCACAGGATGGAGGAAAGGACGAGCCCAAGGAGGAAGCACCTGGTGGGACAGGGGCTGAGAGTGGTGGAAAAACAGAGTTCGCTAAGGAGAAGGCTCTGGCTGCAGCAAACTCTGAAGGAGGGAAGGCAAAACCTATGGAAGAGACAGCTTTGGCTTCAGCTCAGGCTCAGGATGGAGAAAAAGGAGAGCCTGCAAAGGAGAAAATCACAGTGGTTGCAAAACAGGAGGTCCCAGTGGCTGCTAAAGCTCTGGATGAAGGGAAGCAAAATGCAAAGGCAGAGCAAGCCCCAGCTGCTACCAAGCCTGTAAAGGAAAAAGCCATGGCTGCTGCAAAGGAGAAGGCCCTGAATGCTGCAAAGGCTCAGAGTGGGGAGAATAAAGCAGTAAAGGCAGAAAAGGCCCCAGAAATTAAAAAGGCTCTGGATGGAGGCAAAGAGGAGCCCATGAAGGAGAAGGCTGCAGCTCCAGTGAAGGAGAAAGACACAGCTTCAGTGAAGGAGAAAGCCATAATTCCTGCAACAGAGAAAGCCTCAGATGCTGCTAAGGCTCAGGACAGAGAGAAGGCAGCAGCAAAGACAGAGAAAACACCAGCTGAAAAAATGGCTCAAGGGGGAGGTAAAAAAGAACCTGCAAAGGAGAAGTCCCCAGCAGCTGTGAAGGTGCAGGATGGAGGGAAGAAAATTGCAAAGGTGGAAAAATCCACAGTTCCATCAAAAGCTGTAGATGAAGGGAAAGATTCTAAAAAGGAGAAGGTCACAGCTACTGCAAAGGCTCAGGATGGAGGGAAGAAAGCTGAAGAGGTGGAGCCTCCCACACCTGGAGCAGAGGCAGGGGATGGGGCTGTGGAGCCCATGGAGGCAGCGGCCATAGCTGTTGTGAAGGCTCAGGGTGAAGGGGAGAAAGTGCCCAAGGCGACAGAGCAACAGCCCCTGCACCCACCTCTGCTGCAGAGCCTGAGCTGCCCTGCTGCCTGCCACAGGTACCCACACCCTCCTGGGATGGGGGGATCCCCCTTGCTGCTCCAGGGAGCCCTGGGTCTCTGGGTGCTGGGCTCGGGAGCTCCTGGCTGGGCTCTGCTCACCTCCCACTCCTGCTTCCAGGGAGGAGCAGCCCTGGGCAGAGATGGCAGAGATGGAGACAATAGAAGAGGAGACCACGATGGTGGAGCCAAAAGAGGGTCTGACAGAGCCTGGCTCTGGCCCACCAGCCCTGGGGCTGCAGCCACTGGAACCCACTGGCACCCCTCAGGACAGGACATTGCCCAGTGCCACAGGGCAGCCCCCAGATCCTGCTGGGATGGCAGAGCAGCCTGGACCTGGGCTGCAACCATCTCTGACAGAGGCAAAGCCACCCCCCAGCCCCTACCTTACCCCTGATTTTGGGAAGGAAGGCCCTTGTGAGATATTGGGTAAGGCCACGAGGTACCTGCCTTTTCCTTATCCCCTGGACACTCTGGAGTGACAGCCTGGGAACCCCAGGGCCCTGCCTGCTGCCCACACTGCCCTCCATGCTGCCAGCTCCTGTCCTTGGCTTGTCACCTGCCTGGTGGCCTCTGAGCTCCCCTTTCACTGTAAACAGGGCTAAATGCGTCATGTCCCTTCCTGGCCTGCCCTGGCTGCACTGACTGAGGAAGAGAAGCCTGGGGAGTGACAGTGACTGGCTGGTGGCAGGGGACAGCATGTCCTTATATCCTGCACCATTGTTCTTGTGGGGATGGCAGGGCTCTGGGGCAGTGGGTGCTTGTGGGGATCCCTGTGAGGCTGGGTCCTGCTCTCACCTGGGTAAGGCTCAGGAATGTGTGCATGGGTTGCCCCATGAGTGGGATCTGTCCTGAGAGGGTGAGCAGGAGGTGGTGGCATGGAGGGGGATTGGCCTGGAGAGAGTGACAGACAACGACATGGTCTGGAAATGGTAAATGTGGCATGTGGGTTGGTAGGGGTGGCTGTCCTGAAGTCAGGCGGGTGCCATGCATTGGGATGAGTGCTGTGAAGCAGGGTTCCATGGAGCAGGGTTGGTGCCACACAGCAGGACAATGCTGTGGGCAATAGCAAGGGACCCTTCAGGGGCTGCTGCATCATCTCCAGTGCAGCCCCAGCCAGGAACCTCTGGATCATAGCCCAGCACTCAGTACCTGGATACATCCTGCACCCACAGGCTTGGCTGGGTGCCTGTCTTCACTAGGGCAGCCTGGGGTACCCAGAAGTGAGGCTCCCTGGACAGTAGATTCCCTTCTCACCTCATTCTTTGTCTCTGGGCAGACGATGTCCCTCCACCACCAGCGCCCTTCGCTCATCGCATTGTCACCCTGCGCTCTGCCAGTGTCAGCTCCCAGTTCAGCCTCAACTCCAAGGACATCCTGGGGGGGTAAGGAGGGGCCCCAGTGCTTCTCCTGGCACTGTCCCAAGCTGCCCTCCAGCCTTGGGCAGTGGCCTTGAGTCAGTGTGACTCCTCTGGTCATGGTGGGTGGGTGCCTGGGGCAGGATGGGTGCCTCAGGCAGCGCAGAGAAGCACCACAGTGCAGTGTCAGAGTCCCCAGCAGCAGGGGTGGCTGATAGTGTGGGCATGTCTCCCTCTCTCCCTTCCTCCTTCCCTCCACAGGGGCAAGTTTGGTGAAGTTCACACGTGCACAGAGAAGGAGACGGGGCTCAAGCTGGCAGCCAAAGTGATCCGGAAACAGGGAGCAAAGGACAAGGTGTGAACGATGCGGGACGGGTGGTGACAGTGTAACACTCTGTGTGCCCCTGCTGTGGGGACACAGCCTGTCCCAGTGGCACAGCCAGGGCTGACACCTCACACTGGGGCTCCTTCTGCAGGAGATGGTGCTGCTGGAGATCGATGTGATGAACCAGCTGAACCACCACAATCTCATCCAACTCTACGATGCCATTGAAACACCCCGGGAGATCATCCTCTTCATGGAATTGTGAGTGCACATGCCTACCTTGAGGCTGTCCAGCCCCAAAATGCTACATCCCACCCTGGCTCTGCTCAGCATCTCCATGGTGGAGCTGGGCCAGGATCCTCTACAGGAGGATAGCTTGGGACAGGGAGTCCCCCCGAAGTGACCCCACGGTCCATCCTCATGCAGTGTGGAGGGTGGTGAGCTCTTTGAGCGGATCATCGACGACGACTACCACCTGACAGAGGTGGACTGCATGGTGTTTGTCCGTCAGATCTGCGAGGGCATCCGCTTCATGCACCACATGTGCGTCCTCCACCTCGACCTCAAGGTGCGGGGCTGGGGGCTGACAAGGACATGGCCAAGGGTGACAGCAGGACACTGGCTAGCTGTGGGAGGGATGCCTGTGGGTCAGCATTGCTCTGGTGTGGGTCAGCTGCAGGACCCATGGGCTGCTGGATCTTTGCAGTGGGGATGTCCTTTCTTGGTGGTGGGACAATGGTCACTCTGTCCCCACAGCCTGAGAACATCCTCTGTGTCACTGCCACCGGGCACATGGTGAAGATCATCGACTTTGGGCTGGCTCGAAGGTGAGGTTTTCTTTCTCAGCTCTGTCTCTCCTCCCTGCTCCCCTTCCACCCTTCATCTCTGTGTGCCTTTGGGTACTAGGAGCCCCAGGACCTGCTCTAGGTCATTATTTTGGCCATGGCACTCCCTGACTAGCTGAGGAGGGCAGCAGCTGCTGAGAGGCAGTGGTTTGGGGGAGCAGCCTGTCCCCCTTCTGATGATTTGCACCCCTCCTTGGCTGCAGGTACAATCCCAATGAGAAGCTGAAAGTGAACTTTGGCACCCCTGAATTCCTCTCCCCTGAGGTGGTCAACTACGAGCAGGTCTCCTACTCCACGGACATGTGGAGCATGGGCGTCATCACCTACATGCTGTATGTGAGGGCTGGGGCTTCTACTGCTGTGCTGGGGAACTGTGGGGCAGGGGCACAGCTCCCCTGGGTGCAGAGTTTTCCCCAGGCACCTGGCTGCTTGGAGGCAGGTGGAGGGGGGACCTGGATGGGGAGATTGCTGTGTGGGGCTGAGGGGCAGGAAGAGGCTCATTCCAGCAACAGGCAGGAGGACAGGATGGTGGCAGCATATCCCTAGAACATTCCTGGCCAGACTGGCTCTGTTCCAGGGGGTCTGGGAGGTGCTGAAGCCTGAGGCCACCTGACTCCTCACCTCCCTGCACCCCCAGGCTCAGCGGCCTCTCCCCCTTCTTGGGTGACGATGACACTGAGACACTCAACAACGTCCTGGCTGCCAACTGGTACTTCGACGAGGAGACCTTTGAGAGTGTCTCCAATGAAGCCAAGGACTTCGTCTCCAACCTTATCATCAAAGATAAGAGGTGTGAGGCTAGCAGTGGCCATGGGGTCCTTGGATGGGCATCCCTAGAGCTGGCCTGGTAACCACATGCTGCCTTTTCACCAGGGCCAGCAGCATCCCCTGGGTCCAGCACTAAATTAACCCCATGGGGCTCTACCCCACTCTGATTGTCCCCAACAGTGCCCTGTATCCCTGCAGGGACACCTGTCCCAAGCAGGATGTGCTGGATCCCTCAGAGTCCTGCTCAGCCCCACCAGTTCTTGGACACATCCTTCCATCTGGTTCTTCCCTGCAGGGTTATGGGGTTTTGGTGCTCTGGCGTGGCTGGAGAAGGGTGTGGTTATGGGTGAGGGGCTTGAGCAGAGTTGACACAGGCTCCTCTTTCTCTCAGTGCCCGGATGAGTGCTGACCAGTGCCTGCAGCATCCCTGGCTCAATAACCTGGCAGAAAAGGCCAAACGCTCCAACCGGCGGCTCAAGTCCCAAGTGTTGCTCAAGAAATATGTCATGAGGCGGCGCTGGAAGGTGTGGGGCAGGAGGGTCAGCAGCTTCTGAGGGGGCTGGGAGAGGGCTGCCAGCCTGTCCTGGTGGATAGCATCTGGAGCATGGAAAATGTTTTCCTCTAACTGTGCTGCTGGCAGCTGGGACACAGGGCTGGGGACCTTTGAGCATGGATGCCCCTGAGGTAACAAGCCCATCAAGCATAGGTCTCTTTGTGGTGGTTATTCCTGAGCTGATCCCAAGAGCAGCTTTTAGGAGCAGGAGTAGTGTCAGGCCCCAGAGTGGGGTCTGGCTCAGCCTTCAGTGCCACAACCCTTGCCAGAGGATGAGAATCTTTCCTCTTCCCTTTCACAGAAAAATTTCATCGGGGTGTGTGCTGCCAACCGCTTCAGGAAAATCACCAGTTCGGGGTCCCTGACAGCGCTGGGCATCTGAGCTGGGCTCCCAGGGGAGCCAAGGCCAGAAAGGAACCACTTGAGAGGGACCCCCACCAGTTTGGAGCAGCTCTGTCGAGCCCGTCCCACTGCGCTCAGGACCACATCACCGCTGGGGCTGTTCGCAGTGGCCTTGAGGCTCCTGAGGCTCCAGCCCTCCTCACTCCCACCAAGCCGACACTCCTGCCGGGATTTCCTCAGACTGTGAGGCTGCTGTGGAGTGAAGGTTTCTGATCTCATCTCTGGCCCTGGCCTGGCTGCGTGATGCCCGACCTGCAGCATCTCTGCTCTGCTCACGCTTCCTTCTCATGCCCTTGGAGGAGGAAGGCCATTCCGGTGTGATCCCGCTGCCTCGGCCACCTGGTGCTTGCTGCTTTTGGGCTCAAAATGTGCCCCCTCTGCCTGTAAATGCCGCAGCCCTGCCTGCCTCCACTGCCGCTGGCCCCTGCACTGTCCGACCTCCCTTCCCAGCTCTGTGGCTCGGCGATGATGCTGGAGGGCACGGTGGACCCTCACCCTGCTGCTTTGGGACCGGAGCCGGGGCTCAAGCACCTCCTCCTGGCCAGCTGGGCATGTGGGAGCGGAGCTGGCCCCGAGCTGCTGCTCGCACAGGAAGGGAGGAAACAGCAAGCACGCTTCCAGCGGCGTCCCCAGCTGGGAGCCAACGAGGAAAGAAGGAGGCTTTGTGTTCCTCCTGCCCTCCCTGCCCTTCGGTTCTGCCAGCGGGGGGAAAAACACAACCTCTACTTCACCCGTCCCCGGCAGATCGCGATGAGCGAGGCGGGTTAATGCAGAGCAGCTGGCCCGTGCTCCCCGCTCCGGCCGGCACCGCTCACCCGACCACCAACACACCGGAACTGCTCCGCCGCTCCGGCCGCCAGCTCCCCCGCCCCGTGCGGGGGCTCCGCGGGACCTGCTGGGACTGGGGAGAGAGGGGTGCTGCTCCGGCCCCCGCGCCTCGTCCCCATCCCCGTCCTCTCTGCCTGCACCCCTTGGGCTTCTCCGGTGCTGCCAGAGGATGGGCATCCCCTGGGATTTGCAGCATCCAGCCTTGCCCACTGCAGGAGGGGATGGGGCGTTGGCAAGAGGTACCCCAGCTTTGGCTTTTGCCATGGCTGAGTCCCCCCAAACCAAGGCTGTGTGTTTGCTCTGGAGCTGCCCTCTCTGCCCTCTATGCCTGCTGGAAAAACATTGGGGGAAAGATACAGGGAGACATTGCCGCTCACCCCCACGCTGGCTACAGCAGGGGAAGGGGCTTCAGGCTTGTCCCCTCCGGGCAGGAGCCACGGCTGGTGGGACCCTGCCCCATAATGGAGCCCTCCACAGCGCTCGCCTTCTTGTAAATAAATGTACAGGTCTGCCCACAGCCCACACCTGCCACTCCAGGGGCTGGGGAGCTCCTTCTCCCACCTGTGGGGCCTGACAGTCACAGGATGAGCGAGATGAGAATGGGAAGCAGAATCTCATCTCTGTGGTAGAGGGAATGAGTCCAGGCTGTGCTGTGGACAGGGACCACCTGGTACGTCCTGGGCAGGGCTGTGCAGGCGTAGTGCCAAGGGTTTCTGCTCTACACGCCCAACAGCTCTGAGCACCCCAGGGGAATGGGGGAAGGGAAGGTGACTGGATGGATGGGTGGATGCATGAGCTGTCAGTCACATGTGTCCTCACATCTTCAGCATGTGCCCATATCGGGTGGGATTCCCAGGCAAGGGCTGGTGTGTACTGGTGCCCCTTTGCCCAGGGGAGCTGTGGCTGGCCCTGAAGTGGTTAAGGCTGCCAGAGCCCAAACTCCGGCCGCAGGCGTCCCTCCCAGCCGCTTCCTGCCGGCAGCCTTTGACCGGTTCCTGTCGGTGACCACCCCGCAGGCCTGGACGCCAGCGCAGCCCCATCTGGTTTGAGTTACGCTCCACGGCGCTGACGTCTCCTTCCTGTCTGGCCCCAGGAGCCACGCATCGCCCCGGTCCCGGCCCTGGCCCCGGACGGCCACAGAGGCTGCAGGGCCCTGCTGTGGGGTGGCCACGGGGCTCCCAGATGGACCATCAGCCCTGGACATTCCTGTCACCATGAGCTGCTGTAGGGGATCAGTTCCTGGATACATCCCTGAGTGTGTACATCTGCACAGACACCAGCCATCCCAGGGTGGGGGACCCCTGCCCCACAGCCTAGTTTGGTTTCTCCAGTCCCCTCCTTCCTACCCTGGGACCCTGTAGAGACACACACTGCGACTGGGTGAGTGGGGCTGCAGGGCTGACAGCCATGGAAGTAGCCGTGATCCCATCCTATGTTCTCAGCTGACAGGGCTCATGAGCTTCTGAAGCTGCTTGGAGTGGACTGGTCCCACTGGGGCCAAACGCTCTTGGTTCAGCACAGGCCACGACAGCCAGGTCCATATGTGTGGGGTCCTTATCCCCTCCACAGATAGATGCATGGTGCAGTCTGGATGCGCACATGTGTCCTCAGCATCCATCCCCAGAGCCTGGAGCAGCACACGTTCCCCATGCACCCTGTTCCTGTGGCACCCACCCCGCCTGCAGAAACAAGGATCCCCTCCGGCAACGCAGGGAGGGAAGGGGAGCGGGCAGAACTCCCGCACTGGCACCTGGCAGCCCCGCCCGCAGCGGCAGCAGGTTCGCCCTGTGACCACCTGCAGCAAGTCCTGGCCTCGGCACAGCCCAGGATGGGAGCGGGCGACTGGGCGGGGGATCAGGCCACCCACAGCGAGCCGGGAGCGAGCCAGGGAGGAGGCAGAGCTGGGAGAACAGCGGGTCCATGTCCGGCAGTCGGGGTGAGGGCGGGAAAGGGGAGCGCTGGGAGAGCACATGGCTCTATTGGCACTCCCGGGCGGTGCGGGCTGTGCAGGACAGGAGTGCCCATCCCCAGCGGCTGCTGCAGTTTGGGGGACAGTCGAATGCGCCACACTGCTCCCAGCATAGGGAGCATCCCAAGCACAGCATGGGGCCGGGGCCGTGTGTTCCCAGCCGGGGCGGGCGATGGGCCGGGCCACGCTGCGTGGGAACCAGACGGCCCCTGGGCATGGCTGCGGCGCTCGTTTCCTCCCTCGCCCCCGGGGACCGTGTGAAGGAGGGGGCTGAGGTCAGCCGCGCTCGCCGCCGGCCGCTCTGGAGACGCCGGCATGATGTAGGCGCTCAAATATTGTTTTCCACTGGGTAGGGGGAAAAAAAAAAGGGAGAAAAGAGAGGCCCAGGGCTGAGTGGCGGTCCCCGATGATGAAGGGCGGTCCCCCCTGCCCTTCCCGGGGCTGGGACACGGCCATGGCCCAGCAGCAGCCGTCTAGGGGCTGATAACAGAGGCATGACGTGGCCACGGTGCTCCCGGTCCCTGAGTGACGGCAGTGCTCCTCTGTGCCAGCACGGCCCCACGGAGACCCCCGAGACTGGCCAAACTGGAGGCCCCCTGGCCTTGGGGAGCTTGGGGGACTTGGACACAAATTTGGTCCCTGCATCAGCATGGAGAGCCCCTGCCAGCCTTGTGTCTATCCTGGGGCTGGCTGTGCCATGGGGTGTGGGTGTTGCTGCTCCTGGGGAGCTCCCCCTCCCAGCTTGGGGTTGGCAGGATGGGGGCACAAGCACAGCACCCCACTTTGCCAGCATCACTCTGCTCCCACTCCAGTGCTCAGAGGTGCTGATTCAGGCATCCCAGTGCTGTGTGGGAAGGGGCTGGTGGCCAGGTGCCATCCTGGGGCTGTGTGCCCACTCCAGTGTCCGCCAGCCTGGCCAGTTGGGGCATATCCCTGTGCCCAGCTCAGTGTCAACAGCGGTGACTCAGCTGGTGCCTCTTCACTGGCAGCCACCCTGCATGATTCAGGTCAGAGGAATCCACTTTCCTGGCTGTTCCCATCAGTTGCAGCCCCTGGCACAGCCCATCTTTGGGGCTGCCCTGGTCTCGGAGTCTGCAGGGACTAGTTGGAATCCCAGCCAGGCACCGACACAGCCACAAGCAAGAACAGAGAGGGGAGGGAGACCTGTCCCCCCCCATAGCAGAGCCTCCACACTGTGCCACAACCCCTGGTGCCTCCCCTGCAGTCTGTCTAGGGCAACACGGGTCCATTTTCAGGGCCACACACTGAGGCTGGTGCCACTTGTGCCACGTGTGACATCCTGTGCTAAACCAGGAACTTGGGAGGGGTCTCAGGCACAGGGAGGTGACAGTGGGGGTCCACGGGGGAATAACTTCTGCTGCAGCACATCCCCCTGATCCCCGGGGACAAAGTTCCCTCGCACTACCATGGGATGGCGCTTTAGGGGCTTCTGGCCCCACATTGTGACGGAACCTTATCCCCAGCATCTCCCTGGGACATAGGACCCAGGTGTAGGTGCCCTGACCCAGGCCATGTCCCGTCCCCACACGGCCTCACCATCCAGTCAATGATCACTGCTGGAGCGACTGGTGGGGATGGAGGCTGTGCCAGGTGGCTTTGGGCACGTGTCCCCCAGCCAGCACCTGCACTGGGGCTGAGGGTCCCCAGCTTGTCCCTGCCCACTGCCCACCTCGAATGGGGCACAGAGACCACAGAGGCAGCATTGGGGAATGTGCTTTATTCGGTGCTGTGTTGTCCCAGGGTGGGGAGTCCCTCACTCGAAGAAGAACATGCCGGGTGTCCGGTAGAGGCAGGGGGGCAGCCCCAGGGGGTAGCCATTGCCTCCCTGCAGTGGGATCGTGGTCCCCGGCCCCCATGGCTCCTTCTGCTCACCTGCCCGTGGCCCCATGGCCCCGAAAGGTGGCTGGCGGGGGGCAGTGGAGGCCGGGGGGGCCGCAGCCAGGAGATGCTCCAGCGCTGTGCTGCAGGGCCGCTCCTTCATGCAGAAGCTCAGCGCCTGCACCCGGCACTGATAGCTGCTGCCCAGCGCCTCGGGGCCCGGCCGGCTGAAGGAGCCGAACACGGGCAGGTGGGGCTGCGTGTAGCCCTCTCCCTCCAGGAAGCAGGATGGGGGGGGCTTGCCCGTGCCGAGGAGGTTGCCAGGGAACGCAGGCGGCACCTGCCCGAATGGCTGACACGGCCCCAACCCAGGAGCAGCTAGCTCCTTGCCCTCCAGCTGCTCTGGGGGGGGGTCTGGGGTGGCCGGCGAGTCCTGCGGGGGGTCCCTGTGCTGGGTGGGCAGCAGGGCAGGCAGCAGGGCAGGGTGCTGGTGCTGGGCCGGGCGCTCGTTGGGCAGTGCGTACTGACCTGGCCGGGGCAGCTGCAGCGCCACCGGGGGCCCCCTGAAGACAGTCTCCTTGGGCGGGCGGCTCTCGGGGGGCGTGAAGAACGGCCCCTTGGGCTGTGGCACGTCCGGCAGGTACAGGCAGGGCTGCCTGGCCTTGGGTGGCTGATGCCGGGCACAGGGATCAGCGCACCCCGGCACCCCGGCACCCTCAGACTGAGCAGCAGGGCTCGGCAGGCGTCCTGTGGCAGACGGCGAGGTGTAGCCCCCCTCAGCCTTCCCCTCTTCCGGGAGTGGGGCAGCGAGCAGCCCTCGAGCTTGCTGTCTGGGGGTCTTCCCTCGCCCCTCGTCTCCCTCAGTGCCTGGTGCATCCTGGACGCCCCTCTTCCTGGTGAAGCGCCGGCGGCGCCGCAAGAAACTGCCGTTCTCAAACATGTTATAGCAGTCGGGGTCGAGGGTCCAGTAGTTGCCCTTTCCCGGTTTCTTGTCATCGCGGGGCACCTTGACGAAGCACTCGTTGAGGGAGAGATTGTGTCGAATGCTGTTCTGCCAGCCCTGCTTGTTCTCACGGTAGAAGGTGAAGCGGCCCATGATGTAGCGGTAGATGCCGCTTAGGGTGATGCGCTGCTCGGGCGCGCTCTGGATGGCCATGGTGATGAGGGCGATGTAGCTGTAGGGTGGCTTGGTGGCCTCAGCGCTGGCGAAAGCGCCGCCGGCCGGCTCAGGGGCCGGTGGGCTACGCAGCGCCGCGTCGCCGACGGGGAGGTCCGGCTGCATCCTCCCGGCCGGGCCGCGCCGTTCCTGCTCTGCTCCGGTCCCGCTCTGCCGCACGGCCCCTGCTCGGCCCGTTAAAACCCGCCGGGCGGCGAGGGGGCGGCGGGCCCCTCCTCTGAGGGGCCGCCCAGGGCGGAGCGGGACTCTGCCGTCCAGCACTGGTCCCTGTGGACAGACGGACGGATGCGCCGCCAAGGCCCGCGGCCAGCAGCCAGTGGCCTCGCGGTTGGCACGGCCGCGTTCTCCCCAGGGCAGAGGCGGGCACAGCCCCCGGCTCCCCCAGCCCCTTTTCCCACGGAAGGTTCCCACGACCTGGTTCTCATCCTGCCCTGCTCACGGTGAGCAGCTGGGCTCCGGCTGGGCCTGCAGTGAGGCTGAATGAGGGATGTAGGTAGGACTGAGGTGCTGCCTGCCCTCAGATGCCCATTTGCCCCCTGCCTACCCCAGTGCCTCAGCCCCTGCCCCCTACCTGGGCTTGTGCTGGAACCTGTGCCAGGTCTCTCTGTTGTGCCAGATCCCTGCATTCGTCCCAAAACTGGGTGCAGCACAGACCCCAGCAGCCCCATCACACCACTCATGAGTGTAAACTGAGGCACAAGTTGTGACTGCCTTTGGGACAGCCTTCTGTGTTGCCAAGTCAGCAGAGCAGCTACAGGCACCTCGCTGCTGCCTTCACCCCTGCCAAGGGGCTGGGACAAGGAGCAGGACAGGTCTGGAGACAGCACTGGGGCAGGGGGCTGTCTTATGCTGTTTCCCTGTGGCTGGGCTGGCTTTGCCCACATGAGTCTCTGTCTGGACTCAGCCTCCCCAGCCAACTGTGCTCTGCTCAGACCAGCACCAGCCCCCCACACCAGAGCCAGCCCCCAACACTGACAGGAAAACACAACCTTTATTTCTAAGGTTTGCAACGGCGAGTCCTGGCAGCACAAGGTGCAAGGACAGAGCCAGGTCTGCCCTGGCTTCCTGAATAGGCACGCAACAAATCCCACCTGGGGGACTCCTAGGGAATAAATACATCAATCACAGGGGCAGCAGTACCTGCCTACCCAGATAACATCTGTCCTTGTCTGATTCTGCACACTGAGCACCCTGTGCAGTCTGCCTTGGGACATACAGCTGGAGTGGGGCCACAAGGCTCAGAGCCTCCAACTCTGAGACTTTATGGCAACTGGGCTCTCCTCTCCCACCCAGTTCAGGGCTGGCAGAGCTATTGGAGGACATGGACAACATGGCTGGAGTTGGCGGGGGCACAGAGCTGGGGAGAATTGCAGAGCGTCGGCCTCAAGCGCTGTGCATGATGGAAGAGCTCCCGTGCGAACACCGGCTCCACCTGTGGGAGCACAGAACGATGGAGGATGGGCACAGGTCCACGTCCCAGCATTGCAATGGTCCCTGTGCCTGGCTCAGGGGTCACCAGCCCCTGTGGGTACTCACATGAGCCATGATGAGCTTCTGGAAGGGGTGCCCAGCACTGGTAGGGTATTCCTCCCCAAAGCACAGGTAGATCTGGTACTGAGGTATGAGCTGCCCATTGCTCAGGTACTCCCTCACCTCTGCAAGACACGAACCCTATCAGGGGGCACAGAGTCCTGACAGCCCCCATCAGCCACACCAGGGCAGCACCTGCCCCTCTTCCCAAGGGGAGCAGAGTCTCCCCGGGACTTACGCTGTATGTACTGCTGTGTGTCCAGCAGCTTGTAAGTCCTCTCCCTCTCCAGCTTGTTGGGCCAGTTCTTGTGTGGGGCCAGCGGCCCGTTCCAGTACACCCTGCCCTGGCACTGGCGCTTCATGAAGACCCCCTCAGGTGCTACCCACAGCAACACCCCACGCTCCAGGTGGGGCAAGAGCCGCTCCAGCACATCGGTCATGCAGGCCACATGGCCATGGCCACTGAGCACCCATGGTGGGGGGAACTTGATCTGCTCCATGCAGGAGGGGCCATAGAGGTGCTCACTGTCGGCTGGCACGGTGCTGGTGGTGATGCGGCAGCCCTCGGCCGTGCGGGTGGTCACCTCCTTCACCAGCACATCGCAGTAGTACAGGCGGATGTGGAGCCAGCAGTCTGGGGCAAAGGGAGGGTCAGTTCATGGGCAATCTGGGCTGGTGGGGCCACCCAGGGAATTGCCTGCAGCATGGCTCCTACCTGAATTGCTGACATCCTCCACAGGGAGGTAGGACTGGGATCCAGGAAGAAGCTGGCCATGGGCTGGGTTCCAGCTATAGAAGACACCTCTCACAAGATACCCTGGACCAGGGCAGAGATGAGATGGTAAAAAGACATGAACAGTTAGCCCGAGGGCTCCCAGGCATTCTCCTGACCTAAGCCCCTGGGCCCACATTTCCCACTGTGCTTGCTTATTATTCGGTCTCATTATACCCCCTTAAAGGCATGGCTTTGCTGGACCAGGGTGGGAGTCCTCAGCCCCTGCTTCAATCCCCACAAGTGTTACCTGCATGAGCGACAAGAGAGCAGGATCCTGACAGAAGCTCCCTGCCCCCATCCCCATCCCATCGAGAGGGACTCTCCTCACCTCGTTCAGTTGGGTGACCAGAGAGCTGGGGCTGTGAGAGCTGGGCACTTTCTAGCATGTCCTTCTGGCTTTCCTCCTTCTTTGGACTCCCTGCAGTGCTGCCCTGGGGGTAGGAGCAGCTTTGGTGAGGGCTGAGCTGGCAGCGAGGGATCCTGAACCAGCTCTTGCCCCTACCATGGATCCCACAAGCCAGCAGATCCCCTGCCTGCGTCTGGCAGTGCATGGCACACCCTCTCTGATGCCCCGTGGGACAAATGCAGCCAGTGTGCAAGCAGGGCAGCAGCTGATGGGTGAAGGGGGGATTTCTCCCCTGCTTGGATGGCACAGGGCAGGCTCACCTGCTGGTCCTCACTGCCTGGGGACTGTGTGTCACTGTCCTCTGCAGAGAGCAAGAAAGAATGGATGAACCTCTGCAAACGGCAGGAACAACCAGGGAAGACAGCTGGCTGTCCCAGACACCCAGAGAGGAAGAGGAGAGGAGAGGAAGGATAACATCTCTGGGGCACGGGGCTTGTACAGGCACAGTTAAGGTATCAATCCCACATCTGAAACAGGAGAAGGGATGGCAGAGATGTACCTGCATCACAGGCTTTGTCAGTCACGATCTGGTACACCTTGTAAGGCTCGGAGATGTCCAGCTGGCTCCGCTCGGGCACCTCCTGGAAGTCGGTGCTCTTGTTGAGGGCGCAGCGCAGCCGCGTCTTCCAGGTGGAGGGGTCAGCCTTGTCCGTCCCTTCGTGGTACTTCCCCTTGTAGACGGTCCAAGCCTGAGGGATAGAGTGGACCCTGTGCTGTGCGGGCTGCCACAAACTGACCTTCGGCTCGGCTGTCCGAGGGGGTCCACCAGGAAATGAGTGAGTACACCGGGGTGGGGGGGCGGTGGGGAACCGGAGCTGTGTGTCCTGGGGGACTGCGGGCAGCTGGGTAGTGCGGGGTCGCCGGGGAGCACACGGAGCTGGGCAACCGGGAGCCCCGGGAGCGTGCACGGAGCTGGGCGGTGTGTGCCGGGGAGGGCAGGGAGTTAAGCCCTAGCGCTTAACCTGACAAGCAGAGTCAGGTAATGGAGAGCCCTGGAGGTGCACATGGAGCTCTGCTGCACTGAGCTGGGTAAGCGATTCCGGGGTGCGCACGGAGCGGGGCAGTGGGGAGCCCCGGGAGTGCACATGGAGCCCGAGGGCCAGTCCCAGGGCCGAGTGGGGACAGCGGGGAGCCCGGGGTACCTTGAAGAGCGCAGCATCCTCCTGCTGCCGGTAATCCTGCTTGGCCGCGTGCTTCCAGGGGATGCGGAAAAGCGTTCGATGCCGGTTCTCCCAGCGCAGCCCCGGGTAGCGGCCGCTGTCGATCTGCGCGATCAGCCACTCCTTCAGCCGCATGGGCGCCCCCGGCTCCGCCATCGCGGCCCGGCGCCGAAACCGAAAGCGGCTCCCGCTTTCACTTTCCCTTTCCTGTCCGACGCCGCAGGTTCGAGCTGCCCCAAACCGGGTCGGGGAGGGACGGGTCTTAAAATTTTTCCTGTGCTCCACCTTTCCCCAGGCAGCAGCGTCGGGCATCCGTTTTCAGGAAAAAATGATGTCGTAATTGAAGGTTACGGCAATGGGAAGAGCTGGACACCCAAAAAAGACATCCCCGAGGTTTCAGACCTTCACAATGTGTGCACCCATGTACACTAGAGTGGTGATTTTAGGCTCTTCCCGTTGTTCATTGGCTCCTGCGAAGGCTGTGGGTCATTGACCTCCACCCCGGGAAGTCCCCTTTGTTAGGCAAAGGGTGGGAGTCCATTCCAGGCTCTTGCCTGGGGCTCCAGCCTTTTCTTGCGGTGCAGAACACAAAGTGCAGCTCGCACTGGTAATTTACATACCGAGATACCTGTACTAGGTGCATTTCTCAACACAAGCACGCTGCACTCGCGGAAGAGGGGCAGGCAGACTGCATCCACGGGAGAGGGGACAAGGCACCAGAAAGCACATGGAACTCTCCTGCACCCCTCCTAAATGCTTCCCCTAAAACTGTCAGGTCTTCCACATGCTCCCCAAACGGGACAAGGGACCCTACTCCCCGCTTTGGGGACCCAGCTGGACACGTCCCAGCTTCAGGGATTGCGTCCTCCCGTGGGACCCCCTGCTCACACCATGGGTGTGGGGAGCTGCAGGAGAAACACGGGTTTTTTCCAGGGTGGTGTGGACAGTCACATGTCCTCATCTCTCAAATCTCTCCTCTGTTCTAAAGCTCACGTCTGTCTGTGAGGCTCTGGATGCTGAGTCGAACGGGAAACGGGTGGGACGGGCGGATGAGCTGTGCCAGCGGCTGCCGGGACCGGGGTGGGACACAGCCTGCACCAGCTCCCCACTGGTCCCCAGCAGGGCATGGGCTGGGTCACTGCGCCACTCGGAAGTGACACTGGTTCCTTCATCACTGCTGCAGAATTTCATGTCGCTGGGCAGGGAAACCCTGCTCCTCTGTCCCGCTGCTGCTCCAAAAGTCTCCTTTTGCAGTCTCCCAGGTCTCCTTTCCTGCTCTGAGTCAGAGAAAGTCACCTCTGGCAGAGAGGAGAAGTGAAGTTCCTGAGAGCTACTGGGGCTGAAAAGTCTCCAAATGAATAATCAGTGGCAGAGAGCCCAGTCCTGGGCTTTCCCAGAGGATGTGAGGACAGGGCAGGCACAGCCACGTGGCACCGAGGGCACATGGGGCCACACGGGGTGTATGAGCAAGCCCCCACCGGCAGGCGTTTTCTCTCCTTATTGAGCCTGTCAAAGGCACAAAGGGACCCCCTTTGTTGGAAGGTGAAGCCCAGGCACCACCTGTGCGAGCTGTGGGGCCACATTCTGGGAAAAGGGCCTGGGAACTGACTGACAGGGAACCCACATCTCCCCTTTCTTCCTTGGGAAGCAGAGCGATGGCACGGAGTCACCGCACAGCCTCCCAGGCTTGCACTGGTTACATCTAAGGCCAGGAGATAATCGCAGCTGCCGACTCGTTTGTCAGTCCCAGCCCGCCAGGATAAGTTTTATTGGCCGGGCTTTATCTGCCGGCCGGGGATTTCATGTGGTGTGGCAGCCGCCTGGTGACGCAGGACCCGAGGGATCTAATTACCCCTAATCAGCGAGGACGCTCAAGAGCCAGATTCCCTGCTGTATTCCTCACCATGTTTCTCCCTTCCCAGGGAAGGTGAAGCTGCTTAACCCTTAAACTTTTCATGCCAAAATGAGCTTCAAAAGGGAGTCAAACATTAACTCGTAGCTAGCGCTGCCCTTGCCCGGGTTTTTCCATGCTGTGTAAATCAGATCTGCTAAAATAAATACATTTTGCTGTGCTGTGGAGCTGTGCTGGAGGGGCCAGGGCCCTGTGTGGTTTATGGCATGAACAGGGGAATCCCTGGGTGTAAACAGTTTGGTATAAGATGTCCCAGTGTGGGAGGCTGCAGCTGTGCATGGGGCACACATCCATCCCAGACATGTTGTCCTGGGCTGCAGGGCTTCCACCCTGCTGGGTGCTGAGGAGGCCCAAGGGTGCTGCAGAGCCTGGCCTGGGGGTGAGGGGGTAGGCAGAGGAGCCTGGAAGGAACTGGGAGGAGAGTGGGATCCCACAGTGGATGGTGAAGAAGCACTGAAGGATGATGCACCCCTGGTTATTCAGTTCACTCAGTATGTACCCAGAGAGAGTGGAGCTCCCAGTCTGCCTGGGTCACCCCAAGGCAGCACCCAGTCCAGCAGTGGAAAGCTAGCAGCAGGAAGGAACTCTGGTCCTGAAGCTTTGTCTCCTGGGGGACCCCTTCCCCCTAGGAGAGAGGGGACAGGGATGAGGGGGACCCCAGAAACATGCTCTGAGTCCCAACAGAGACAATGCTGCTGACCCAGCTGGGCATCCTCGGAATTTGTCCCGCCTGGGACTCTGCTCCTGGAAAAGGTGCAAATGGGACAGGTCTGGGGCTGGTGCCAGGCTCCCAGCACTCCCAGCGCTTGGATCCAGCAGACTCCTGGACCTGGTGCTCCTGCATCCAGTGAGCAGAGAGGCTACAGTGAGACAGGCTCCAGGTGAGCTCCCACCTGCAGCTCCCAACCTCTCCTGGAGGAGAGCTTGTCCCCAGAGAGCCCTGCCATGGCACTCACATTTCTGGCCTTTCTTGTCAGCTTTCCACAAGGCAGCAGGGTGAGCCCTGTCCAGGCATGCCAGTGTCCCCAGCCCACTCCAAAGAGTGGCCAGCAGCAGCTGCAGACTGGTCCCATGCTGGGGCCTTCCCCCTTGGCATCCCTGGCCAACCTGGCCATCACAGGAGAGTCAGACCACAGAGAAGGGTATTTATTACTGGGGAACATAGAAAGTCTTTAAGCAAAATGGCTTAAGGCTCTGCTCTAGTGAGGTCTGGCCAGGTTAAATGCTTGGTTCCCACCCGTTACAGATTGTGCCCTGGGATAGGTGGGAATGGGGTGCAATGGATTCCTAAAGCTACAGTGCTTGCTCAGGGCTTGTGCTTGGCCAGTCTGGAGCTGGACCCTTGCCTGGGAGCCTGTGTGATAGCACACTGGTGTGTCCCTGCTCCACAGCCACCTGGATGCTGGGAGCTTGTGCTGCTGGTGGGAAAACTGCTCTGAGGGGAGCACCGGCTCTCCCGTGCACCCTGAGGCCATGCAGTGGGTACCCAAGTGCCAAAGCTTCTGCTGGAAACACCTGGGCACTGGCCTGAGGCAGAAGAGACCCCCTCTGTGTTCTTCCCCAAGCAGGAGCTTGCAGTGACCGGGGGCAGAGACCTGTGTGTCCCCAGCACAGCGGATGTGAAGAAGATGAGCCCAGCGTGTGCTGCAAAGCCCAACAGTGTCCATGAAACCTGCCCAGAGAGCGGCGCGTTCCCACCCCAGAAGAGAAGAAGGAGCTGGGCTTTGTGCAGGTTGTGCTCCCTGTCCCATTGTGTTGCATCTCCTTCACCTCTCCCAGGCTGTTGGGTGATGCTCACTGCTCTCCCTTGGCTTGGGTCACTTCAGACAAGCCGGGATGCAGGAGAACGTCCTCTTCACCCGCAGGAGGAAGGGACTTGTGCTCCTCATGTCTCTGGCTCTTGGGACCAGTCCTTGCACAGCTCCCTCTGTCCTGGATGTTCCTTCTCTCCCTACTGGCAGCAAGGCCTTTATTTCTTCCTCATCATTGAAAGGGGACATCCCATATCTCTGCTTCAGGTGCTTGCGGACCTGGGGAAGGAGTGAAAAGTAAAATACAATGTTGGTTACAAGGGCAGGCCCAAGCCTGCCAGCAAGGGGAGCAGGGAAGAAACCGAGTCCCCTCAAGACTCATCCTTGCTCTGAGACCTGTAGCAGGCTCAGCCAGGGAGCAGGGTATGGGTGGCAGAGGCTTGTCCCACCTTGCGGGCTGCGCTGCCGCTGAACTCAGACAGCTGCTGCCTGAAGCCAGGGTTGGGGTTGGCGACGGGCCGGATGGTTCGGATGGCATCCAGCACCTCCTGGCAGCTCAGCTCCGTGACAACCATGACATAGGCAACAACCACGGTGGTACTGCGAGAGATGCCAGCAAGGCTGGCAAGGGAAAGCGCAGAAGGGCTGGTGTTAGTGGCACTCTCTGACCCTATGCTTGCCTCTTCCTCCACTCCTGTGCCTCAGATATTTCCGTTCTTCTTCTCCAAGGACTTGCCCTCCCAGAGGCCCTAGATCTTCCAAGGTCCTGGTCATCAGTGCCTATAAATACCCACTCCTCTACAGGGAATGGGAACAGCAGCCACTGCCTGGCTGCCTGCCCCAAAACCTGCTCATCCCGCACACTCAGTTGCAGCAAAAAGCTGCCCCGGCTCCAGGACTACCTGGATCCCGCTGGGTTTGAGTCACAAGCACAGCCAAGGGTGGATCCTGGGTGGGTCCATTGGCACAGAGCTCTCTGGCACAGGCTAGCTTTGATCAGGGGTTGCAGCTAAAGTGAGGGGCTGAGGGCTGTATCTGCTGAGCTGGGGGGACACAGCAGAGGGCACAGGGGAAGAAGCATTACCAGTGGACGAGGCAGTTCCCTCCACGCAGGCGACACTGATGGATAAAACTGATGCATTCCTTGAAGTGCCTCTTGCTAGCAAGAAAAATAAACCAGACAGCATAAGAACTTCAGGGGTGGAACAGCATTTTTAGCTGCAGGCAGAACAGCCCTGCATGTTTGAGTTGTTTTAGGGGATCTGCCAGCCACTGCTGAGACCTGAACAGCTCAGTGCTGTTTATTCCCAAGGAAAGGTGGATTTGCCAGCTCATTCTGTGCTGGGGACACAGAAGGAGACACTGTACTGGGGATACACGGGGCTGCCCTGTGACTTGTGTGACTCATGCTGGGACAGTGGGACACTGGGTGGTTGAATCTCCACGCCTGTGCCCTTGGCTGGCTCCACACACCCTTTATGTGCTTTCCCCTCTCCAGACATTTCCTGGGGGGATGCTTGCTGCTCCTCCCCATGGGTGCTGCAGCGTGGCTGCCCCTCACCTCACCCCAGCTTGTACCCTCACAGCAGTCACTGAATTGGGGTGCTGTTGGGGTCCAGGGGTGGTCCCCTGAACTGTGGCATCACATCTCCAGCCTATGGGTCGTTGTGCTTGAGAAGGTGGAGGCAGCACATGGAGGGCTTGATAAGCTGTGAGCCCTCACCTCTGGTCACCCTCTCGCCTCCCTGCAGGACCCCAGCCTCCCCAGGGTACTCACATGTTGGCTTCAGGGGTATCAGGCAGGGGGATGCGGAGGTAGGTGATGTCCTGGAAGACAGAATAGGAAGAGGAGAAGCTCAGGCACTGCAGCCAGGGTGCCATACATGGTCAAAGTGGGGCTGGCAGTGCCTTTGCTCCTCACCCACATCTGCCTACAGAGTTTTTCTTCCTCCACACAGCATCCCTCCTGCATGGGGATGGGGCCACACTCTCCCTGGGGTGAACGGCAGGGCAAGGGGACACCAGCAACTTGTGGGAGGGGATGGGAAACAAGAGGAGTCTGGAGAGCTGGAAATTGTTTCCTGTCAGTGTTCAAGGCCGGGTTATAGTCACAAGACAGCCAACTTCCCATGCTGGGGGGCCGCCCAGCTCCTCTGGGATCAATGACCAGGGAAAGGTGTACGTGCCATAGGATTCTTAGAGAGGGAAGGAAGATGCAGCATGGCAGGAGCTTCAGGAGTCTACAGGGTGACATCTGGTGCAGGGCCCTACCTTCAGCAAGGGCTGTGGGGATTCATGGATAGAAACAATGTGGGTGATCTTGTTCCGGCTTAGTTGCTCCAGGTCTTTGGCATCTAAAGGATAAAACTAGACATCAACATGTATTCATTTCCTACCCTTCTCTTCCCACAGCACTCCCACCCTGCTTCTACAGCCAGCCAGCACAAAGAGCCTTGCTCCAGCAGATCAACTGCATCCCACCCCCACATGCAGCAGTGCAGACATGGGCAAACATGGAAACCTGGAATGCTAGTCTCATGATCCAAAACCAGAGGCCTCTCCCTGATCTCCTTGCTGCTCTTGTGGGTTGACCCATTCAGGCCTGCACAGAAACACTCTGGGTCAGCAGGTAGTGTCCCTCCTGCCTGTTCTTGTCACTGCTTTGGGAGGAGATGTGCTCTGCCCACACCTCCTCGAGCAGACACACACATAGCACTGGGCCCTGCTGCAGCCTGAGAGAACTGCTTTGTACTGTGAACTATGGAACTGGAGCTGCAGCAATTTATATCAACTCTGATTTTCTGCAGAAAAAAAAGTCACCTGAACCGTGACCTGCTGCACTTAGGTCTGTTCTCTCTGCAACTGTGTGGACAGAAATGGGGTTTGGGGCAATGCTTCAGCATTCTGGATGTGATCCTGGCCTGTCCAGCACAGCAGCTGTTCACAGGGAGGGGAGCGTGCTTGTCTTGCTGAGCAGCTTCTGAGTATCTTCCTTTCGTGCTACAACCAGCAGATGCAGCAAGTGTGGCCAGGGAGGAGGGGAAACATTTCCCCATCTCATTCTTTTGGGTTTCTAAACTTTCATGTGGTGTAAAACCTTGGCTCAGAAATCCAGCCCAGGATGTGCTAATGGCATGATGTGAATTTTAATGGGAGCAAGTCTCAAGGGAAATGCTCTGCAGGGAAGCTTCAATTTGTGTGAGGAGGGAGGTGGGGACTCACACACCTGCCTCATCCTCCTCAGCAGGCAGCGACAGCATGTGGTAACACTGGAATCAAGGCTTACCAGGGCTGGAAAAGCTTCCAGTTGGAGGAAATGTCTCTGTGAGCTTAATGTTGCAGGCCTAGAATCTTGTCACTCTGGATTGCCTGGCAGAGTGGTAAGGAGTGTTTGGATGGCATCAGGCCTAGGCCCCACAGCAGAGGCTGCTCACAGGAACCCCCCTGATGAACCTGGCAGCTGGATGTCCTTGTCCCTCTGCTCCCAGCAAGCCACAGCACCCCTAGTCCAACCCAAAATGCTCCATGGGGCACAGGGAGAACAGGGCTGCCACTCCAGTGACATTTCCTTAGCAATTCACACCAGTGGTTTTAAACTTCCACAGCACTTACAGCAGGAATCAAGCTGGCAAAGGAGTCATCAGGGAGGGAGAAGTACTCATAAATGCTAGTTTGTCATGGCAGATGCCAACACTTGGTCATTAACTGTCCCCTGATAATGAAAACTCCTTAAAATAGTGACTTGATGTGATGAGGGGTGACTGCCACTGGGAAATTCCTTCCTAAGGGTGGTCAGCCTCCTCTGACCTCTTCTACAGCTGCAAAACTGGGGAGCATTACCCTGAAGTGCCCCAGTCCTGCTGCCTTGCACCCGTGTGGCACCACCAGCTCTTCTACTCCTGGCACGGAATCCATATTTCCTCCTTGGCTCCTTTCCCCCATGTATCCCAAGAGCTCAGGGCAGCTGTTAAATAAGGAAACCATGCAAAGGCAGGGGTCCCTGCCTTGCCTGTTTCCACAATGTCTTCACTCTCACTACTGCCAACTCAGATTGGGTGACAGAGCAGAGCAGAGCAGGCCGTGGGTGCAGGCAGAGTGTCGGGCAGCATTTGCAGGCAGGGAGACACCAGCTCAAGCAAGCCCCACTCCCCAGCTGGAGAACATCTCTGCAGCAGCTGGGTTCCACTTACCAACAAAGTTCCCAAGGTAGAGGCCAGGAAGGATCTGTAGGACACAAGGGGAAGTGGGAATGTGAGCAGTGACCTTGTGCTCTGGTACCCACTGTGCTGGGACCCACACTGGGAAGCAGTGACCTTGGCTGGAAGGACCAAAGTTCTAGCATTGACACAACCATCACTAGCCCTGGGGCAGGAATGGTGCTAGGGCAGCTGGACCTGTGCATTCCCAGGGCTGCCACTGCCCTGGCATGCAAGATGTGGGGCTGGATGTAGCCTTGGCACCTGCAAGTACCTGGCACTGCACTCTCCTGGGCCTTGGGAGCTAGACACTGCTTTTTTATTGCTCCTCTTGTTTATCATTAGTTAGTCCTCCGTTGGGGTTTATTACCTGAGCTCAGCAAGTCACATACACCTTTGTACAGCCTTGGACTACATCCGTGACCCTGCTGCTCGAGAGACGGGCAAGCAACAGGCACAGAGAAGCTTGTAGGGGATGTGGCTGTCCCCCTCCCAGCTCTGAGCTCCACTTCCCTCACTCTGCACTGCAGGAAGCCCGTTTCTCACAGCCCAGGCACAGATTGCTCTGGACACCATGCTTTCAGCTCATTTCCCCTGGGAAATTCCACTTCTCATGATGAAAAGATAATTACTTGACAAGGCCTCTGTTAACAGCACTGCAGATGCAGAAGCAGGACACCTTGCAAACCTTGTCAAGCAGAGCTATTTTATATTCTCCCTCACTCACAGCTTGGGCAGTGAGTTCAATCCTGTATCCTGCCAGTTCTCCTCCAGCTTCTCCCTGCAGCAATATTTGGTGCCCAGGGCAGGTGGAGGTGATTTTCACCAGCACAGCTGGACTCACACTTGCTCACTGCTCACATTTGGAAACGTTTCTCTCGACTTAAAGACTAAAGAAGGGTTTTTTTGTGTGTGATTCCTGTGATTTTAGATCAATTTCCTATCGACGGGGTGCCTTTAACTCGCAGCTGCGGCACCGAGTGGAGCGAGTGGGAGAGCGCCAGTTAGCAAGGGCAGCTCCCAAGGGCAGGACACTGAACCATGAATAAACAGCATGTGCCTGTCCCCGGCACCCTGCTGACCCGCTCCTCAGGGGAGAAAGCGGGGCAGCACATAAATAAAATAGTGCCCATCCCCTCTGCCCCGTGATGCCGAGCCCCACGCACAGCCCAGCCCCGCTGAGCAGGGGGTGCAGGACCACCAGGCTCGGGGTCATGCAGGGCTCCTAGCATGTGCTTGATTCTGATTCCTTGAGATTAAATGTGCTGGGAAAAGTTTCCCCCTTCCTTGAAGGAACTCGCTGTGACCCCTGTCCTCCACCCCCCTGGCAGCTGTCAGCTGTCCCAGCGCAATGTCCCTGCCTGTTTCACCTCCGGTGTTGCTCTGCCGGCAGATAAACAAACAAAGAGCCGAGCTCTGTACCGGACCCGGTGCCGGCAGGTGAAACGCCGCTTGGCACGGCAGAGGCTGCCGCCAGGTAAGGGTCTCCCACCTACGGTACCGGACGAGCCTCCCGGGCATGGCCGAACTGCAGAGCAGCCGCCCCAGCGCTCCCCGTTACCTGGCTCATGCCGTTCCCCATGGCCGACAGCGGGCGCCGGGAGTGGGGACGGGGCGCGGGTGTCCTTGTCCCCAATGCTGCCGTCCTCCCCGTCCCCGGGCGCAGCTGCCGTCCCCGCTGCGTGGTCGGGTTCCCGTCATGAATAGCTTGGCTCCCCCGGGATCGCTGCTCCTTCCCAGCGTGGCGAGGCCGGGCCAGTGGCTGTGCCGAGGCAGAGGGGATCGCGGCCGCCGTTCTCCGCAGCTCCT
>VWYI01002064.1:157217-169780 GCA_013399455.1 Anthoscopus minutus | reverse complement strand
CGGCGGAGCCCCTTCCCCGGCTGCTCCGGCGCTGCCGCGCACCGGCTGCTGCCTGGCCGGGAGCAGACAAAGGAGGAGAAACTCCCCCCCTGCACCGTGGCGTGGGAGCACGGGGCCGCGCTGGCTGCTGCCTGTCGCCGCTGCCCGCGGCCGCACAAGGCTGCACTGTTGGGAAAAGAACAAAACCTTTGTCCTGCTCCATCAAGGAAGGTCTGTGCGGCCACGCGGCGAAGCGCCCGGCAGCATGCCCACCCCTGCCCACGCCATGCCCACCCCTGCATGCACCGTACCTATCCCTGCCCTGCCCGCAGCGTGTCCACCCCTGCTCGCACTGTGCCCCCCCCTGCCTGCACCACACTTCCCCCTGCCCTTCCCGCTCCAAGCCCACCCCTGCCCGTGCCCACCTGCAGCCAGGTGCCGCAGGATCCCGGCCCCGCCCGGGGAGCTGCAGGAGTGTCCTGGGGACTTCGCAGGGCTGCAGGACGGGCAGTGGCAGCGAGGAGCAGGGCTGAGGGGCTCCCCACCACTGCCTCTGGCCGCCAGCCCGCAGGGAGGGTCAGGGAGAGCTGGGACAGGGCGGGGGGGTCAGGCCGGGGGTTCAGAGAGGCTGGGTCAGGGCGGGAGGTTCAGGCCGGGGGTCCCGGGGGGGGTCAGGCGGAGGGCTCTNGTGGGGGTGCGGGTGCCGAGAGCGCCCCCTGGCGCGCAGCCGCGCCGTTGCCATGGGGACGGCCGCGGGCTCCGGAGCCCTCATGGCCCGCCGGGGTCGGGGATCGCGGCCTGGCTCAGCGCGGGGCCCGGAGGGGGTCCCGGTGGGCTCCTGGCTCTATATTCCAAGTCCTGCACATCACCAGGCCAGCATGTTAAGCCCCATATGCTCCTTGTGCCGGTGAGGACAAGGATAGCCCCCTGTCTCTGAGCCTTCCACCGTGTAAAGGGAGCCTGGTTGGCATCTATGGACAGGTTTAGATGTTACGGGTATAGTAGAATTCATTAGGTTGGAGAAGACTTCTGAGATCACGGAGTGCAACCTATGACAGAATACCACTTTGTCAACCAGACCAGGGCACTGGGTGCCACTCCAGTCTTTCCTTAAGCACCTCCAGGGATGTGATTCCACCACCTCCCTGGGCAGCCCATTCCAATGTATAAACTCCTATAGCCCTGTCCTCTCCTGGGCAATATCTCCTGCAGCACAGTGGCTGAGCAGGATATGATCCCACTGGGAGCCTTAGCCCTCACCAGGTATGGCATTTGGGCAGCCTGGTCTAGTGGAAGGTGTCCCTGCCCATGGAAAGGGGGTAGAATGGAGAGCTTTTAAGGGCCCTTCCAACCCAAACCTCTATGGAAGGAGGTTGAGGGTGGTTTGTAACGCTGGGCTGAACCAGTGGTGGTTCAGGAGTGCTGTGTCTGAGCTGCTGCAGGGTCACTATGAGCAGCTGCCTGCCCTGGAGAGGGGGACTGGCTGCACGGGAGAGTTGCAGCAGGAATGGTGGACCATGGATTGTAAGACTTGCTCTGTTCTAGCTCCCAGTGTTCATGCAGAGAGACAGAAAATTGAAATTGATCCTCTTTGTCTGCAAAGAAGAAGCAGTTCTCCATGGTTTCCATATTTATTTATTTTTCCTCTCAGAATATGTGATGCAGTTGATCCCCAGAAGGTTCTCAAGGGCAATTAAAGCAAGTCATACTGTGGGAGCATTTGTTATGCTGAATCTTGTATTTCTCTTTCTACCCAGCTGAGTCAGAACAGCTGGTTAGCAAAGGATCTGAAGAGGTTTCGGAAACAGTTAGAAAGGGAAGCGGGAAAGCCTGAGGCAAGAAAACGTGCCTTTATTCTAACGACCCACAAAATGCCTTCAGAGTACTATTTGTTTGTGGAAGAATTTTGCAAGAACCCTGGCATCACTTGGGTTATGAAACTGGTAAGTGTGTGCTCTCCCAAGGCAAGTGAGAAATGAATGGATGCCTTCGTTCTTCAGAGGGAGAGGAAAATATGCAGGAAACCGCAGGAAGAATTGGGCAGAGCAAGGTAATATGGAGCAGCCGTGCTCTTGGCCAGGTTCCTGATCAACATGTAGCACCAAAACACTGCTTCTTGTGTAAGAGTTTATTTCAGCAGCCAGAAGTCAGCTCAGTTTATTTGTAGAGCCAAAGTTAACTCAGTGGTGAAGGTATAAAGTGCAGAGCTCTGTGTGGAGGAACAGACTGTGCTCCCAGAGGTTCTGGCTGAGTTCATGCTCTGAAATCTTTCAGTTTAGCTGCAGGTGTGCAAGAGGGTGGAGGTGTGTGCAGGACAGGTGGCTAATTGGGCTTCTGATTAACAAGCATTAGGGCAGTCCCCAAAGATGGAGCTGTAAAAACATCTGTTTGGATTTAGAGAAATCCCAATGTGTTAGATGTCAAGTCTGGGGTAAACTTCCTGGGTGGAATTCCTGAGAATGTGAGGAAATTATGGGAGACTCCATTGTCACAGAAGCCCAGAATGGTTTGGGTTGGAGGAGATCTTAAAGTTCATCTCATTCTATCTCCCTGCCATGGGCAGAGACAACTTCCACTAGACCAGGTTGCTCAAAGTCCAATCCAGTCTGGCCTAGAACGCTTGCAGGAAGGGATATCCATTACCAATCTGGAGCACAAGCTGGGTGGATTTGGTTGGTACGAACTTCTGTCTGCCCTGTAGGTAGAGAAGGGCAGCCTTATGCTCTGAGTCATATTTGTCCCCCCAAACTTCGAGCTGTGCTGAACACCACAGCTTCCACTTCAGCCAGTGATCTGGGGATTAAGGAAAATCTGTGTTTCCTTTAGAAATTCCAACAATACCATGTGACACTGAGAAGTGCCTTGCCTGTGCCAGAGGATTCAAGCCATTTAGCATCCTAAGTGTTGTGCTGTGGTGCATAATTAAAAACACAACTCTGCGAGTGAGCAGTCCCTCTGTTTTGTGCAGCAGGTCTGGTGAGGAGGCTGGGACAGGAGGATTTGTCTTAACCTTGTGAGAAGTGACTGGGAGGTAATTATGCAAACTAACTCGTGATTTACAAGCAGGAGGATAGCAGCTAGTGATTATCTAACTCTACAAATGAGAAGTGTTAATTGGCAACAAAACTCTTGTATTAAGCTGATTTTATGCCCCACAACCTCAATTAACATGGTAAATAACCAGAACACAGTAAATAAGGATATATGAAAAGCCTGCAATTATTGAAATTGTACCAACAACTTAAATAGATTGCGGCTGACCTCAAATCTTGCAGGCAAGTAAAAATAAACTCCCCGTTACTCCTTCTGTTGGTCTGTGTTCTGGAGCAGCCCCGTGTTGTGACGTGCTGGGTTGTTCACTCGCATGCTCAGAGGCAGTTGTGGGTCAGGGTGTGCCCAGCACCACATCCTGGGGCTGGAGGAAACTGGGCCTGGGCAGCAAAGTGGGAGCTGTGCTCCTTGGGTGCCTTGTCTGGGCCACTCCTCACTCTCTTTTATGCAGTGTGCAGCCTAAGCAGTCTTCAGGATTGTTTTGCTCATTTGCCATATTTTCCCAACATCTTTTTTGTCTTTCTTGTATAATTAAGTTCTTCTGTAACATACACAAATTTAAAATGGGACTTAAAATTCCCAGCAACATATGTTGTGTTATGTATATTTCTGGAAGCGTGTGACAGAGTTTGTTTATTTGGTGCTATGGGAGTTCCCCATAGGCTGCCTGCTCTGCCTTTCCTCCAGAAATCCTCCAAACACAAATATTGAGGGGGTTTTTGTTGAATCTCCCTGCCCCCATAACCTTAAATAAACATGCTTGCACATGAGCAGCTGATGAGTCAGGTTATGCAGGTCTCCTGCACTGAAATTCTGGAAAACTGCAGAAAATGCTAACGTTAAAGCCACTAAGTCTGCTCTTCCATCTGTAGGTTGGCAAGTCACAAGGTGGAGAATGTTCCTGAAAACTGAAATGTATAATTGATTGAAGAAGGTGAGAATGACAGCCTTTTCTTTGGGAATATCCAACAGGCATTTTGTTCTTTTGCTCTTTTTTCACCCTCTCCTTCTGCCAGTGCTTGGTCTATTCTCCCATGTCGCCCTCCTCCCATATTCCTTCATCATTCTCCAGGGTAACAATAAAGGTTTTTACAATGGATTTTCCCAAATGGCTGGACGCTTTCTTTGAGGCCTGATTTTTTTACACTTTGTGTGCATATTTATATATAAACTTCCAATCTCAGGTACATCTAACACTAGGCAGCAACTGAGTTATATAGACAAATATATATATATATATACATATACATATATATATATATATACATGGTTTATATTTATACCATACATTCTTTGTGTGGTCCTGAACAGGGCCAGGAGTTGGACTTAGGTCCTTGTAGGTCCCTTCCAACTCAGAATTTTCTAAGATTCTAACAGGGTGAGAAAAGGACTGTGCAGTTCTACTGCTTGGTATTAGATGCATCAGATGAACCTTGTCATTTCCAACTCCTGCAAACACCTACAGGACTCAGCTGGCCCGTCGCTGCTGCTGTCACCCTGTCTCTCCCCAGTGCTTTTTCACTGGAAAACTGGTGTCACCAGATCACTGGAAATGTCAGATTGACAAATCAGCTCAGAACAAAGCTGAAATGTCACTCCTGGTTTTACTGTTAGTGGTTGAATTTTGGCAGCCTTTCTTCTTCCTTGGGTTCACAGAACGTAAGGATGGGGTGATTCACGGGAGAGAACTATTTGATTTTCAACATGTCACACTTGCTGCTGTATTGAGTTTGATAGCTTTCATTTGATTAACACATCTTCCCAAAAGGTATGCCACCTCAATCTGATGTTTTAGGAGACAGAAAAATCCATCGGTTCTCTCTGTGAAAGTTCAGCAGAGTTCATGTTCACTCTAAATGATCAGAAGCCTTTCCAGAGTGCGAGCGCAGCAGGCTGCTATGGGGGAGGGTGTGCCAAGGTTTGGAGACATGGTGATGTGCAGATCTTGTTCCAAGCCCCCTACCATGGGCAGGGACACCTTCCACCAAAGCAGGTTTCTCCAAACCTCATCCAACCTGGCCTTGAGCACTTCCAGGGATGGATGTTACCACCCACCTTTGAGTGGTAGCTGAGGTTCCTGTTAATAGATCCCTTGGGGTGAATTAGAGTGAAAAGTCACCAATGTTCATACACAAGGCAGGTTTGTTTTAAAACAATTTAAAAGAAAAGGAAGCATACAGCATTATTTTCTATAAAAATATTAAAATAAAACAAAACATAAGAGAAAGAACAATAAAAGATAGGGGAGAGGAAAAATACCACCCATGGATCCAGTGATGAGATTTGATCATTGCAGTTTCAGTGTCTGGTCTGCATAATGGTCACACACACCAAAGACTTCCACAGGTTATACATGTTCAGTCTTAGAGGAAATGCCTCCATACCTTTCTTGGGGGGATTTTACATTGTCACATGCTGCTGTGCCCTAGTGGGAGGGAGGAAATTGGTGTGATAAAAAACATTAGGACACCTCTGCAGGATCTGCTTCTTATTGGCCTATTCCCTTATCTGATGCAATGACACCTTGTCGAAGTGGGTTATCTGGGGAACAGTAGATCTCAGGGCACAACCAATTTATCTGAGCAAACTTTTATTTTTATCTCAACAGGGCATTCACAGCTTCTCTGGTCAGCTTGTGCCAGTGCCTCACCTTAAGGTACACCACTAGCTCAGGGCAGTTGTTCTTTCCTTTTGCATTACTTGTTGATTACTTCTGATTTTTACTATTTTTGGTCAGATAGCATCATGCAGTGTTGGATTTCAGCTCAGGTGGCTGAAAACTGGAAAAATAGTTAGGGACAGACAGTGAAAATAATGAATTGTCGCTGGGGCACAGAGGACTGTTGGAGTGAGAATTGCATATTTACTTGTTCAATGTCTGTTTGTCTTGGACCTTTATTTCAGCCCAGATGTTCCTCTCACAAATGTGGCAGCACAAAAGCCTGCACCTGACTGATCCTGGTGAGGGAGGAGGACATGCTGCCTGCAGGCTCTTCACGTCTGTTTGCTGTGGAATCTCTGGCAGGTGCAGGTGAGCTGACCTCGCCCTGCCAGCTGCCACATGTGCTGCAGCCACTTAACTGTGCTGCCTCTTCTGTCACAGAGCCAGGTGATTTCCTTGGTGGCAGCTTTAGGTGTGAGGCTGGGCTAGCCTTCTACTTTAAGGTAGCTTTGTGCATCTACAGGGTGGATCTTTTTTACTTGAAACTCAGCGATGTTCTGGTTAGAGCACTCCTGAGAAGCAGATGTGGCTGAGCCCTTCACTTCTGAGACCTCAGAGGGACAGCAAGGCTGGCATTGCTGCACACAGCTGTCACTGTTAAGCTGCCTCTCTCAAGAGGTGGCAGCTGAGAGAGAGAGAGAGAGGGAGGAAGGAAGGAAGGAAAAAAAATAGGTTGTCAGATTCCTCATGAATCTGAGAATGGTGTTTCAGCATTATGGAGGGTGGTGTTGAACATCCCATTTTATAGGCTGCTCCCTTCTATAGATCTCTCTTGTCAGTAGGGAAAGGAGAGTTTTTGCAGTACCCTGATAGCAGAGAGGATGTCGATTGCTGCTGGGGAACTTCTGATGGAGACCTGGGGACTGTTTTCTCCTGTAGATGTATAGCAGTTAAGTCTGGAGAACTTAACTACTGAGTGTGGTTTGTGGCCCCAACCTTCTGTCTCTGGCCTTCTACTCAGAATTCTTGCTGGGCTGTGGAGATTATGATTGAAAACAAATCACATGGACTAAATGTGTGGCCATCTGTTGGGAATTACTTTGTGTAATTATTTGGATGTCTCAGGGCTGCAGGTTGGTTATTGAGCAACTTGGACAGTGCTTGACCTCCACGTGTGAGCCAGGGTAGTGGAGGTTCTGTTTGTGGATATGGACAAGCACTTTCATCCAGTGTTCAGAAGGGGATTAGCAGTGACAAATGCTACTTTGAGCTCCTGGACTGTGACATCCCAACCCATCAGGATCTGAAACCCTCAATGTGTTATTAAGTAGACAAGGGATTATAGTGTCAGGTTGGCTGCTGGCCCTGGGACAGGGGTGTCTTGTGATACTTTCACACCTTGCAGGTAGGGGTTTGCAGGCTGAGTGAGCTGGTGTGGTGCTGCAAGTGAGATGTACAGCTATTTGAACTGGTTACATGGAGGAAGCTGGAAGGATATAGCTACTTTTAATCAATCGGACTTCAGCTGACTGCAGCACCATGTAACTGTCAGATCTCTAGCCCTGTATTTTGAAACCCTGCCAACTTGGCTATTTTTGGAAGATGTTCCCCTCCAAGTACCAGCAAATCACAAGTATCAGAGCACTTGCCAGAGATGAAGGGTTATGATCATCTCTCCTGCTTCTGTGTCCCACAGCAGTGGCTCATCAGCACTGATAAACCTCCCCCCAGAGTGGTTTGGCTGCCACCAATGAACATCACCAGGTCCATGGTGCACTGACTGAGATGCAGGCCAGGAACTGAGAGTACTTAACAACAAAAAGCCCCTTTAAAGCATAATTTGACTCCGTTGGTTTTGTTTGATTTTTAACATAGGTTTACTCCCTGGTTAAGTGAAAAATATTTATCATGAAATTCAGCTGAAATTCTCAGAAATTTATCTGTTACATTCGTAACCCAAGTATTGCAACAGCAGGAACCCGAGAGTGCAACTGATTTGTCATTACAAGAGTTGAGAGAAACAGAAACAGCAAATAGCACTACAAAAATGACAAGCAAAAATACGATTATTATTTTTTCAGCCTCAGCCATGTGAAGAGCAAGCAGAACCATAGGTAAGGCAATTTCCCTTAGATGTGACTTATGTTGATGGTGCTCTCCTATGAAATGCCTCTAATTTAACTCTTCTTTCTAACAAGACATGGTCACTGGTATTACTTGTTACAGCACTTTGTCCTGTCAGCTTCAGCCCAATATTTCACGTGGTGCCACTGGGGACAGTTTTATTTCAAATGAGTAAATGAATTCAGCTCATTTCTGGTCTGGGATAGATCTAATGTGCACAGTCTACTCTGTTCACAGCCTCAAACAAAATTACTGCTAAGGCAGCCTGCAGGGAAAGGGCTGGAGTAACTTCAGTTAGTCAGGCAAGAAATGAATTGGAATGAAACTCCTCGATGTCATCACAGTGCTGCTGGGCTCTCAGAGAGCTATGTGAACACTCTGCTGGGAACCTGTTCCCTGCAAACACCCACATCTGCAATTAAAAAGGGTTAATGCTCATTCTGTGAATCTTCCTCAGCATTTCAGCATGACTTTATTTTTCACTTTTCTTTCTGGAAGCCAAAAGGATTTTTTTTGTCTTTAGTATCATCAAGAACAGGAATAGAAACTTTGCAATAAGCTCAGAATGTTCTTTGGCTCAGCACATGGGAAAGAGATTTAGGGTTGGATTTCCTATTGCTTCACACTCACTCCTGCCTGCTAGCAGGGTAATGATTTTGTGGGCAGGCATTTTTCTTAATGAGCCATTGGCAAAACTGCCTGTTTCTCCCTAATTTACTGCTATAGCTCCTCAGCTGGGTTCTGGAGGTAAACACTTCACCTTCCCGGACTGAGAGTTCAGAGAGACTCTGAACTCAAGTTCATCTTCTGAAAGACTCACTTTGCATTGTGAACAGGGAGAGCAGGGGGCTGAAGATGTTTATCACTTTCTGAGGAGTTTTATTAGTGCTTGGGATGGATGGTCTGGTTTCATGATTTTCTTGGCAACTGATCATAATCCTCTAACCTTCATAGTGATTAAATGATGAATATCCAGAAGTAGAGCAAAGTAAGGAAGCATGTTGCCCCTTCAGAGTGGGAAAACAAGGCAGCATGGGGCTGCCAAGGGACTGGAGCCCATGTTGGAGCCAGGACTTGCACAAGAGCTCTCTGTCAGAGGTCCTTGTGCACTGTGCCTCCCACTCATGCTGCTGCTGGAGTGCTCTGTTCCCAGCAGCTGGTCTTGCAGTATTTTGTCACTGACTACACAACTGTACTAACCCTAGATATTAATAGCAGGGAGATGTCCCCTGCATTCAGCTGTGTCCCTGGTTATCTGGAACTTGCTTCCTGCATGCAGCTGGGGAATTGTCATTGCTCAGGTACTCAGTCCATGAGTTTGATGCCATAGGCTGACAGGGAAGGAACAGCATGTTGGAGGCTTTGAATGGTCTAGAATGATAGGCCTGTCACCAGAAGGGGAGATCTGGGTGTTCTGGTGAATGAGAATGTCATGGCAAACACACATTTAGGTGCAGAATTCATCCAGTGCTGGCAGGTGTCCTGCTCGGTCCTGAAGCTGTTGGCACAGGAGGGGAATGCACATCTTCACTGGGGAACAAGAATGGGTGTATGAGCTCTTAATGAGTTAGGAGACCAAAAGTTTTCAAAAAATTACTCTCTGCAGTCATTGTGGCGACTGTTTATTGGGCACTTTCCTGAAGCTAGTTGTGTATTTTATTGATGGGAAGAAGTACTTGGATTCTCCATACTTGGAGCTGACACACATTGTACCTTTTGCCATGCACTCCTCAGTGTGTCTACCATCATCTCTGGCTGTGGATTCTAACTAACCAACACAAGTAGAGCCTCACCTGAAAGTGAAACATCACCTTGCCTCTACAGGCAGGAAGAGGAAGGTGCTGTGTAACTTGCCTGGTAATGTTTTCATTGTGGCTGCTGTGTCCTAGGAAGAAAAAAATGAACCAGCTTTTCAGGAATCTTGCTGCACAGCAGAAAGTGTGGTGCTGATCCCAAGCTTGAGGTGGGAGACACCCTCATGGATGAAATTCACTCTCCCCTCATGTAGGGCAGCAGCAGCAGCTCCCACTTCTCTCTGGACACCACAGGCTTAGCACAAGGCACTGGCTTCCTTGCTTCTCAGAGTTTCCCAGTTTGGAAGCTGCACTGGGCTGGAATGAGGTATTTTAGCTGACACAGGGATGCTTGGCTGCTCAGCTGGCCCTCTGCACTGCAGAACTTAAATCTGTATCATGTAAGAAAACAAAGGGGCCAAACACATTCTGCACAGCAAAACAAAGCTTTTAGGGCAGGCAGGCACCTGATCCTCCTCCTGCTACTACTATGGAAACATGTCAGAGCAGAAAACCTGTTGCCATGAGACTGTAAAAATAACCCTGCCATCACATTACAGAGACACAGACTGGCTGAACCACATGGGTTATGTAAGAGCAGCTCCAACACTGGGATGTGGCACTGTGAGCTGCCTCTTGCTCCCACGAGACAGGCAAGCTTCTGAAAAAGCTGCAGGCAAGACAGTTCAGGACGTAAGTCTGTTATTTTTAGTCTGTGTATCTGAAGTGTTAAGCCTGAAGTGGACAGAGACACATTTAGGGTATGTAGTGTCAGAAACAGAATTTTAGAAGTTAGACCAAGCAATGGTATCTGGGTTTTTGGTTTAAAGAAATCACACCTTGGTTATACGGGGTCAGATACAGGGTATTTTTTTGGAACTCTGTGTAATTTGAAGCACGTTTAGAACTGGCCAGGGCAAGAGAAGGCCTTGCTAAGTTGCAAGGAGGTCAGGGAGCCAGGGAAATGGTGGTGCAGTATTTGATGTTGTCATGGCTGAGAAAAAGGAGATCAAGGGACCAGGCTCAGGAACCAGGCCCAGCCCTGTTGTTCATGCAAGACTTGGCAGAACAGGTGAGCAACCTCAGGGCTAGAGAAAGGAAAACAGACATGCTTACAGTTCTGAAGCTCTATCCAGATACATCTATACAGAAGTTTAAAAAATAAAGGGCTTAGATGGAACCAGATATTCCCCTGTAAGCAGAAAAAATCAAGCTTACTGTAGTAATCTAATTACTAATTATCACTAATTTTTTTAATTCTTATGCTCTTGACCAAGTTAAGCACTTGGGGGAGCATGTTCGGAGGCAGGAGTGCAGAAAACAGCAAATTTTAAAACCTTTGCAGAAACTACTGCTGGTTACACCAATTGTCCTTTTACTACAAGACAAACTCAGTGACTACTGCTCAGCCCTCCTTAGGCTGCTTTTTAAAATATACCCATTTTATCCCTTTATCCAGTCCTGAAAGCCTCATTTCTGTTGTCTCTTGCCTTCCAACAGTGGAATATGTTTTCCCAGCAAGACTAAAAGGATGCTGCCTCCTCCTGCTCCTCCCTACACATCCTCAGAGATTCCTGACGTGCCTCAAATGTACAGCTTGGCTTTGTTTGAATGCTATGGGCGAGCACAACTCCTCTTCTGTGCTTCAGGCATGTGGAGGATTCCCAATCCCTCCTACTCCTGTTCCCAGTGTGACAAAGGAGCAGCTCTGAAGCCAAACCCTAGAAGTGTTCACAGAAATCCTCAACAAGGAACATACACATGGAGTCAGGAATGTCCCATTGCTCTGATTTTAATGATCCCACTTCCATCCCAGCTGTGGGCCCTTGCCCAGTGCTGTATCCAGCATGACTCTGCCACCTGAGTTCCAGCACAGAGCAAGAAAGCGTTTGTGATCCAAAGAAACTCAGCTACTGCAGTAGCTGAGGGGCCAAACAATTTCCAGGGCCCTCACCTTAGTGGCCTCTGGACTCAGCATGTCCTGCAAATTCCAAGGACTGTGGCTATTGAAACCTGAGCCCACAGTGACAGCCAAACACGCTGTGACAATGGCACGGCCACCTCAGCCCTCCAGGATGCGGTTGATGAGCTTCATTTCCTCAGCAGACATGGGATTCAGGTTAAACCCTTTCAGCTCAGGTTTACCTGAGAAAACACATTGAAAAAATCAGGATTTTGTCCAAAAGAAGTGAGGCAATTAATGGTAAACTCGAGAGAGGCTGTGGGGAGGGCAGGGCAGCCCTGGAAGCTGAAGTGGGGTTGCCCTAGCACAGTGTCGCAGTGGGTTTAGGGCACTGGTGGGTGACAGCTCCACATAGAAGCAGAAAACACTCCTGGGGCAGGGAGGGAACTGCAAAACCAGTGGAAAAGAGGCTGCAGAAACTTATGGAACTAAGGAATTTCTGGACCCTCCTGATAGATGAGTCTGCTTCCAGGCACAGAGGAAGTTCCAGAGTGGAAGTATTTACCTTGAGCTTCATAGAGCCGGTTGACCTTCACCTGCAGCTCTTTCCGGAGGTTGTTTATCTCCTCATCCAGCTCTTCCTGGTCTGGGATAAGAGGTGGGAGTGAATGGGACTGCAGTGGGCTCTGGGATGAAGGCTCAATTTCCCATGGGACACAGCACAAGCACAGAGGGGTCCCTCTGCATGTGCTTCCCAGGGCACAGCACGGGCCAGAATCAGCCTCGAGAGATTTTGGGCACCTCAAAGCCCATCCCTCGACACAACTCCGTTAATTGAGCCAACACTTTGTTTTGTTAATGATGGTGCTTATTAAAACGCTTATAGCTACACGGAGCCCTCGGCGTGACCTCACCCTGCCGCAGTATCTCCCGGGTCTTCGCCTTCGGCAGCTCGATGAACACGCTCCCGAAGCAGACCATGGCCTTCTCTGCGGGAAGGGAAGGGAAGGGAAGGGAAGGGAAGGGAAGGGAAGGGAAGGGGCGGGAAGGG